>JZKD02S2124801.1:5115-15677 GCA_000966675.3 Picea glauca
TTGTGCATGGTTATTCTTCTTGTGATCTTGGTTTGTTGCAATAGTTATGGTTCAAGTTATAGTTAAACAAAAAATTAAAAGAGGATACATGAGTCATAGCTCATTGAAAACTTAACAGTTCTTAGACACTTATTGTGATTAATTTCGATCTTTTAAGTGTGCTTTCTTTTCCTCTTACTATTCATCCATCTCTTGTTGACATTGCAAGGATCCTTCCAAGCGAAATATATTATCTTTTTCCTAACGTCTTGGGCAGTTTCACATGCTATCTAAGACAAATTTGGCTGTTGTTTTTTTGTTTAATTGCAGAAAATCAGACTTCAAATCAGTAGCGAGGTACCAAGGGACTCCCCCTGAGGTTAGCACGCACCAACCCGAACGGAGAGCAGGTTTGTCGGTGACACTTAGGGCATTCTCTCCTTGAATTAGCCTCTTTTCCATCATTGATTTATTGTTATATCAAATCTGATTGGAGGGTGAAAAAGTGTGCTAACAGTACCCCATATCCTCAAAGTGCACAGAGGGTATTGGGTATGTTACCATATGGTATTAGAGCTATTGCTTACAGCACTGGGGCTGTATGGGCCAGAAGTCAGCTTGTATATGAAGAAATTCCAATTTGTTTGTCAAGTGTTTGACAAAATAACTCTAGGAGAATAATTGGGTAAGTATTCTTGAAGATGGAAATTGTTGGAATGATGGCTCAAATTCCAAAATTGGATTCCTGTTAGAGCTCATGGAGGCACAATTTGTGTAATTTCCAGATTGTAGAGCTTTTCTCTTTTGACCACCTATTTCAACTAGGGGGTCAACTCCATGTGCCATGAAGCTATGCACCTGATGGTGCAACAAGTATGAAGATTTTCTAGTTCTACAAGGCAGTTTTGGCCTTCAGCACTTCTTTTTGTAATGGAATTTTTACTCCCCTGCGTGGGATAATAATGTAATGAGTCTGCATGGATCATAGTTAGGTCAGTTGCCTTGGGACTTCATCATTAGAGGAGTCTCTTTCACTCAGTGTTTTTTTTTCCTCAGGTTATTAATTTGGCCTAACCAGCCTTATTAATTTCCCTTGAGTTTTTCACTCCCACAAATAATTCTTCCAAAGTGGTGAAAGGTGTTTTAATGGTCTAGTCCTCTGGTAGCTAGTGTCTAGGAATATTATAAATGACCATGCTAGACATCTCCTAGAGTCTTGCGGAATTTCGTCGAGTCTAGATAGTTTTTTTTAATTTTTTTAAATTACCTAGTTAATGGTAATTTTAATTAATTTTGGATAAAAAATGTAAAAACTAGGTCCTTGGGCTTTTGAAAGGGGTATTTGAGCTCAAAATAAATGGAATGAGACCCCCTCCACCCTTAGACCAAGTTTCAGCTCAATTGGACAAGTTTTACTCCATGAGGAGTCTAAGTCAGTCTAAAACAGCAATTTAATTGCTAGTATTGACATAGTCAAAATGTCAATTTTTGTAAAATTAAGCAAAATGATTAGAGAAAAGATGGTAGATGATTCCTAAACCTTTAATTAAGACATCCTAACCTTTTTCTAACCCTCACTACCCCTTTTCACTTAGCCACCACTTCAACACATCTTTCACCCTAGGGAAGTTGCACCCCCCCTTCTTGAGAACACTCCAGAAAATTAAAAATTGAAAGAGTGGGGCCCCCCTCTCCCTAGGTGCGCCCTCCTAGAGCCTCCACCTCACCCTTGTTGACTTTCCTTTGCTTGCCAACTCACACTCCCCTCACATACCAAAACCCTAAACTAGCTAGTGCACCCCCCTATTGAGATTCTCAATCTAGCTAATGAGATGACACTTGGAGGAGATCCAATAGGAATAGCTCTTGCTCCCCAAGTATAAATGAAACCCCTCCCCTCCTCATTTCTCACCAATTCTTTTGCTACTGTTACTGTGCTCAAATTTCTCCCATCTTTCTCACTTGCTCATTCTTGCTCATTTCTTTTGGAGACAAGTTTGTTGCAAGTATTTGCAGCAACCTCCTACTTAGATTAATAGAAAGCTTTGGAGGACAAATGGTGTGTTAAGAATCTTCTTGGTGCATCTATGATTTGAGGTGATATTGCTTGGTTTTGATTTTGTGTAAGCATTCTTTTAGATCTAGAGTAGAGATCCCAAGCAAAGTATTTTGCCTGGGTAGATTTGCAATAGTATTATTGTGGATCTAAGTGAGTAGATTTTAGATTTACAAAGTATTTTGTTTCCTCTAATATATCTACTCACCATTTTCTCTTTTCTTGTAGTTTGCTCACAAATATTTGCAGGTCACTTCAAGGGTTTGAATGGCTTGTTTCAGATTTGGAAACTTGTCTTACTCATCCATTTTAAGCCTCTAAAATTTCTGCACTTTATTTTTGTTCATTTCCATTGATTTTTTGGGCATACTAACACTTAGAATAGGTCATTTCAATATAACATACTTGATGTAATTTTCTGTAGAAAATTTCTGTGTAAAAAACAGAAATTTTCTTAACATTTGTGTCACTTGTGCAGCATTTCCAGCAAGCTTTTGTTTGCTGGTTTTTTGCAGGTGAGTGACCAAAGAGGTGTCCAAGAGGCCATTTGGGGCCACAAGAAGCTAAATCTCAGCCTCCCAAAGTTGGGTAACAAATACCCTCTTCTTTTCCTCTTCTATACATTGTAAGCAAGCCCAAGGGAGTCCCAAGGGCTTGCACTTCTCTCATTGTAATAATTTTCTGCATTTTTAATTCTTTCAAATTGCCTACACCTTGGTGAGAGCTTGGCTAAGCCAACCCCCAAAAATGTAAGGCTAGGATTTAGATTTATTTTTCAGCAATTTATTTTTCATTGTTTGCCCCACTTGTCATTAGGACAAGGTTGAGAGTTTAGGTTTTATTTCCAAATTTTTATTTTTTCAAATTCTTTTCACCCACTTGTGCACAAAACCGGAAGGCTTTGTCCTCCATCTTATGCACTTGTTGTGGTTGTTAGATTAGTTTTCATTTCAAGCATTTATCTTTCTTATGTTTGCCTACACTTTGGAGTGAGCTTGGCTAAGACAACCCCCAAAATCGTAAGGCTAGGCTAGTATATGATTATTGTTTCTTTTATGTGCTAAATGGTTTTAAATTATTTAGATCTAGAAGTAATCAGCTTATGTTAGCTTAGGCCCATGGAGGCATAACAAGTTTATTGTGCTTATCTTGCTCTTTCTTTTTCATTACAAGTCATATTTTACTTTCAAGTACTTTTCTTTCAAGTTAATAATCTTTCAAGTACTTCTTTTATGTCTTGCAATTTAATTTTATAAGCATTGTCTAATCTTGTTATCTACTTTCAAGCATTTTAAGTTTCTTGCAATTTCCATTTAAGTACTTTACATTTCAAAGTCTCTATCTTTCAAGTACTTTCCTTTTACATTGCAAGCGTTATTTTTTACAAGCACTACATTGCAATCACCTTAACTAACTTAACCTCAATTTACCTTAGTCTCTTAGGGCCTAAAATCTACCTAGTTTAATAGGTCACCAACCACTGTCTCAACTTTGCCAACAAAAAGGGAACATAAGGAAGAAGCAGGGGGTGCTAGATCGGGGACGGTCTCACGGCACTAGGTGTCCTCCTGTGGAGTACTTTTGTTCCTAGATTGACCTGTGGAGATAGGGTGTGGCCTTGTTTGCCTCACTTATTGAGCACCCAGCAATTCTTTTGGTACAAGTGGGGAGAGTTCTTGGGTTGTCACTTAGTCTAGGATTCACACTTCACATTAATAACTCAACTAATCTTAATCAATCCACATTAACCTTGGGCAATCTACATTGGTACTTTATGGTTTATGCTTAAGTCACATTGCAAGCACTTTACTTTTACATCTACATGCAAGTTTTATTTTAAGCATCTTGTGGGTTTGACTAAGTGAAAAAAAGTTGTGCATTAGCCCTTGGAGGCCTCATTTCAGCATTTTTATTTTGAGCTTAAATTGTGTTGTGGTTTATTTGGTTCACCCCCTTGAAGTTGCGCATCCTTTGGAGGCATCTTCATTGTTTGGGGCTTGTTGTTATGTATGTCGGTGAAACTTCCCCTTTGAGTTGTGCATCCTTTGGAGGCACTCTTTGTTTGGAATAGTTTGCTTGATGTGTTGTGGTTCACTTTCCCTTTGAGCAATATCTTCTTACCTGCACATTCAAGTTTCTTTTCAAGATTAGTTGCAAGTTAGTTGCTTTGCTTTGGTTTTCCTGCCCAAGACACAAGGAAAACCAAGTATGCATGTAATATGTTAGGTGGACGAGCAAGTTAAGTTTGTTGTCCCTAATTGCAGCAACAATCAGTGATATATATCAGCATGTAAAAGGTAATAAGAGCTGCAAAATAAGTGCTAAAATTCTAGTTGAGTAAGCAAGATACAATCTAGTAAAGACTAGTTTAACTCAAAAATGAAAGAGCAAGACTTTAGCATAAAAGAGTGAGGTTGTCATAAACAAGTTACTGCAGTGATAATTATCAGCCTTATGGCTGTAACAAACAAGTTATCACAGCAAAGAATTCAACCACCAAAACTTGCCAACAATCCACCCAAAAAGTGTGCTAAGACTAGTAGATCATAGGGGCATATTTTTAGCAACTTACGATGGTTGGTTTGTGATTTATTAAGAGATTTGTTTTAGGGTTTCTGCAGCCCTAATGGCTGTAGATTTAAGTTGTAATAGCAGCAAGAAATACTGGGAGAAGCAAAACGCCCTAGTGGCTCAAAGGTGCCTTAGGCACAAAGATCACTTTCCAATTTAGACAATCTCAAAATTCCAAAACTTCATGTTTACCAATGCAAGATTTTATTTCTCCAATGCAATTGAACTAGTGCCTCTAACCATTGGGTAAATGGAGTCTCTTAATCAAACAATTTGGATGAGTTACTTCCTTGGGGGTGTAAACCCTTTTACTCCCCAAGGCAAACCCTAACCAACAAGGAATACCTAGGAGGGTGTAAACCCTTTTACTCCTCCTAGTATCTTTTGACAATATATTATTCCAAACAATAAAAATGGACTTGGAGGGAGTTGTATGACCTTATACTCCCCAAGATATCATCACATTAAGCTTGCAACCAAGAAAAGAGAACAATAACCATGAAATCCTTACCAAGTTGAAGCATTAACAAGATGAAACCCTAATTCACCAAGCAAATTCCACCATAAGCAAAAAATAATCCTCCAAGAGAGCTAGCACATCATCCATCCATCTAATAGCAAAGAAAAAACCATAACAAGTGCACAAGAGAGAAGAGATTGCCCAAAGAGGGCGAAAATTCCAGCCAAGTACGTCTCACAATGGGAGAGATATGTTAAAAATGAGATTCACATGATCTTTGTTTATACAAAATGTCTAACTTGTAGTGTATCCACTTAGCAAGTGTAAAACATAAGATAAGGGGTCAACAACCCTTATCTTACACCTTTCATCAAAATAATATTAAACAATTCATCTTAAAATTCAATTTTTCACAAAAGAAACCCTAAAGTAAGATGACGTCACCCCTTTAGGGGACGTTTTGACACTTGAGCAACTTGTTGGAGAAGATGTGGAAGTTGTTGGGGCTCTTTGAGCCTCCTCATCATGTGCTAAGCCTTCTCCATGCCTCATCTGGTGAAAATATGCCAAGTGTCAATGTGTACCTCCATTACCACCAAACCCTAGCCCCCCTCATGACATCAAGCATCAAGGAGGTGATTTTTTGCCTCTCCTAGGCCAGTCGTTTGGGTGGTAGGGGCTAGGTTAGGTCCGTCATGATGTCTTCTAGGCCTCCAAATGCACATCTCTGTCATCCGACATGCAAGCCCTAGGCATCCATCCTGTGGGCTTCTTGCCCCGTGGAAGCCCAAGCTAAGTTTGTTCTCCCAAAACTGGCCACCTAACAAGGTCTTGCAAAACAAAAGGGTACGCCCTCCAAAGATCTCAAGTCAAAGATATCATGATAAGCATAAACCACATCTAATAAGCAAGGCACCTAAATATGTGCATCAAAACTACCTCATCAAATTAAACAAATGTTCAAAACCTTATACAATTAACCAAGTTTAAGTATGGTAGGGGTGTCATAGGAGTCCTATTGGGTTAGACCAAAGCCCTTAAGTAGGGGATGCTCCCAAGAATGGCCTTTCAAGGTCATGTAATGAATGATGAGGTGGAAGGCGTTTAGACTTCATAGGTCGATGATTTTCATGACATACAAGGGCTCGTATTATCTCATTCATGGGTGCCTTTGTAGAGGGTGTGTGGCACCTTCGTTTGCAATGCACTGTATGCTCAAAACTATCAAATGAGTCTTTTGTCATTGTCTCCTAAAAAGTAGGGTCACCTACATATATAGAAATCTCTCTCAGATCCCTATGAAACTGTGCTAACTCTATCCGTGAAGAAAAAACAACAACAATACTAGTCATGTACCTGTCTATGATGGGAACCAACCTCTAGCTCACACAAGTGCTAAAAGTCTAGGAAAATCCTTGAATACTAGCCCAAATAATGTATGTTGCTCTTAACCCTCAGGATTTTCAAGGGTGAAAATCTAGGGGTTAACAATGGCAACTCAAGGGACGGGATGCCCCTGTGGAATGTTGAGAAACATATGAATCTTCGTCTCTGTAAAACTGAAATCGATGCTCTGAGAGAACTAAAAGAATGTACCAAATAGACCCATTGTAACTGTGTGGAAGAAGAAAAGGTCTTGTAAGTTGACCAAGAAGATCCTGTAAGCTGGCCTAGAACATCCTGTAAGCTGACTTGCGATACTAAAGCATGTCCAATGGAAAATGGAGTCCAAGCAATATAAACCTCCCACTGAAACACAAGGGGTCTCATCCAAATCTGCTACCTGCTACCACCCAATATCTACACTCCTCCCTATGGTAAATGAGTTGATGTCGACACAAGGGAGAGAGTCACTTAATCAGATGTCAATAGTGTAAACCCCTGCCAAGTGAGAAGGAACACCACCAATAATGACAATGGGTCCTAAGGTACGAGCACAACCTGTCACTGTGAAAGATGTTTTGAGGTCGAACAAAGACAAAGATCATCTAATCAAGGCCCAATAAGACTTAGCCTTGTCGAATGTGAGATAATCGCCAATGAGGCTAACGGCTACCAAGGCACTCTACTTCTGGATCATTCGCAAATAATGTGTTGAGGTCGATGCAGGATGATCTACTGAAAAGAAGAGCAATGATGACTCTCTTCCCTCAGCGCAAAGTGATAACTCCGGAAGACATAAGATGAAAAGGTACCATATCCCTATTGCTAGATGAGGGGGATGACTAACTCAAAGCAGAAGACTCTATGATAAGGAATGAAGAGACAAGACATAAGATGACTCAAGACTCTCCTATGTCTCTTCAACTACCCATCCTAAAGGCTTAAAGCTTTGGGAACATGGACAAACGGGACCCCCATCTAGGCTCACTCTAATGATAGACACAAAGGCTTGGCATATGAAAGGTAAGACACTCAAAAATTGACCTAGGAATAGCAATAGTGGAAAGCCACTACACTCTAAAAGGAAAAACATCACAAGACACGACCACATGCTGATATAATTTGGCAAAAATCAGCGATATTAAGCAAAGGTTGAAAAATAAAATAATTGAATGGAAAGAATCTACAAAGGAAAGTAATATTGTTGTCCGAAAACCTAAAAATCAGCAAGAAAGGAAACTGAAATGACATGCGGAAAGGAAAGACAACTACCCCTAAATCCAAAATTTTCACCTCAAAGATGCCATGATCAAATCAACATACTCAAAGGACCAATGTAACCATGTAGCCAAATGATCAATCCAACGGGAAAGATCAACAAATTCCACCTTCCAGTGGAACCCACAGTGAAATCCCCTATTTTGGAAAGATACCTTAATGTACTTGTTGGTGAAGGCATAACTGAAGGGTGTTGGTTGGAGTTCGGAACATGGTACCTCAATAGTAACAAGCGTGAATGCATGAGATCCAAAACTCTTAGAATCTAACTATTGAAATACCTCCATCATCCTAAGCTCAACTGGATCATGATGAACCATGATACCCAAGCACTAATCAATCACAGGATCCTGAAGAACAACCGTTGAATGTGGGATCATAGACGAAATGTAAGGGATATCATCCTCTCCTTGAACCAAAGGTGGCTCCTCATGATGTAATGGTATCTGATCAAGTTGTTCCTGAACCACCACTNGCCCCGTGGAAGCCCAAGCTAAGTTTGTTCTCCCAAAACTGGCCACCTAACAAGGTCTTGCAAAACAAAAGGGTACGCCCTCCAAAGATCTCAAGTCAAAGATATCATGATAAGCGTAAACCACATCTAATAAGCAAGGCACCTAAACATGTGCATCAAAACTACCTCATCAAATTAAACAAATGTTCAAAACCCTATACAATTGACCAAGTTTAAGTATGGTAGGGGTGTCATAGGAGTCCTATTGGGTTAGACCAAAGCCCTTAAGTAGGGGATGCTCCCAAGGATGGCCTTTCAAGGTCATGTAATGGATGATGAGGTGGAAGGGGTTTAGACTTCATAGGTCGATGATTTTCATGACATACAAGGGCTCGTATTATCTCATTCATGGGTGCCTTTGTAGAGGGTGTGTGGCACCTTCGTTTGCAATGCATTGTATGCTCAAAACTATCAAATGAGTCTTTTGTCACTGTCTCCTAAAAAGTAGGGTCACCTACATATATAGAAATCTCTCTCAGATCCCTATGAAACTGTGCTAACTCTATCCGTGAAGAAAAAACAACAAAAATACTAGTCATGTACCTGTCTATGATGGGAACCAACCGCTAGCTCACACAAGTGCTAAAAGTCTAGGAAAATCCCTGAATACTAGCCCAAATAATGTATGTTGCTCTCAACCCTCAGGATTTTCAAGGGTGAAAATCTAGGGGTTAACAATGGCAACTCAAGGGACGGGATGCCCCTGTGGAATGTTGAGAAACATATGAATCTTTGTCTCTGTAAAACTGAAATTGATGCTCTGAGAGAACTAAAAGAATGTACCAAATAGACCCTTGTAACTGTGTGGAAGAAGAAAAGGTCTTGTAAGTTGACCAAGAAGATCATGTACGCTGGCCTAGAACATCCTGTAAGCTGACTTGCAATACTAAAGCATGTCCAATGGGAAATGGAGTCCAAGCAATATAAACCTCCCACTGAAACACAAGGGGTCTCATCCAAATCTGCTACCTGCTACCACCCAATATCTACACTCCTCCCTATGGTAAATGCGTTGATTTCGACACAAGGGAGAGAGTCACTTAATCAAATGTCAATAGTGTAAACACCTACCAAGTGAGAAGGAACACCACCAATAATGACAATGGGTCCTAAGGTACGAGCACAACCTATCACTGTGAAAGATGTTTTGAGGTCGAACAAAGACAAAGATCATCTAATCAAGGCCCAATAAGACTTAGCCTTGTCGAATGTGAGATAATCGCCAATGAGGCTAACAGCTACCAAGGCACTCTACTTCTGGATCATTCGCAGATAATGTGTTGAGGTCGATGCAGGATGATCTACTGAAAAGAAGAGCAATGATGACTCTTTTCCCTCAGCGCAAAGTGATAACTCCGGAAGACATAAGATGAAAAGGTACCATATCCCTATTGCTAGATGAGGGGGACGACTAACTCAAAGCAGAAGACTCTATGATAAGGAATGAAGAGACAAGACATAAGATGACTCAAGACTCTCCTATGTCTCTTCAACTACTCATCCTAAAGGCTCAAAGCGTTGGGAACATGGACAAACGGGACCCCCATCTAGGCTCACTCTAATGATAGACACAAAGGCTTGGCATATGAAAGGTAAGACACTCAAAAATTGACCTAGGAATAGCAATAGTGGAAAGCCACTACACTCTAAAAGGAAAAACATCACAAGACACGACCACATGCTGATATAATTTGGCAAAAATCAGCGATATTAAGCAAAGGTTGAAAAATAAAATAATTGAATGGAAAGAATCTACAAAGGAAAGTAATATTGTTGTCCGAAAACCTAAAAATCAGCAAGAAAGGAAACTGAAATGACATGCGGAAAGGAAAGACAACTACCCCTAAATCCAAAATTTTCACCTCAAAGATGCCATGATCAAATCAACATACTCAAAGGACCAATGTAACCATGTAGCCAAATGATCAATCCAACGGGAAAGATCAACAAATTCCACCTTCCAGTGGAACCCACAGTGAAATCCCCTATTTTGGAAAGATACCTTAATGTACTTGTTGGTGAAGGCATAACTGAAGGGTGTTGGTTGGAGTTCGGAACATGGTACCTCAATAGTAACAAGCGTGAATGCATGAGATCCAAAACTCTTAGAATCTAACTATTGAAATACCTCCATCATCCTAAGCTCAACTGGATCATGATGAACCATGATACCCAAGCACTAATCAATCACAGGATCCTGAAGAACAACCGTTGAATGTGGGATCATAGACGAAATGTAAGGGATATCATCCTCTCCTTGAACCAAAGGTGGCTCCTCATGATGTAATGGTATCTGATCAAGTTGTTCCTGAACCACCACT
>JZKD02S2124812.1:0-36071 GCA_000966675.3 Picea glauca
AGCCTACATCATCAACAATCATGTCAGAAATGTCAACATCATATCATTGAATCAAATGAAATATCACAGTAAATAAATCAACCCAAATAACACACTCCCTTACTCAATCCGGAGTCCAAGGGGGTTCTACCGATGTTGTTGCATCCTCAAGGTAAAAAACCCTGCACACTTGATAAAACTCAGTCAATAGCACCTGTCTACATCAAATAGTAAAAAATCACATCATCTATCAATGACATCATAATCAAGCATAAATGGTTTAACATCATAAAATTCCAGATCACTTGCGAGCAAGTGTCCTCAAATAATAAGTTTTCTCAGTGCGCCAGAGTGGGATGTTACATACACCCCCTCTTGGTCTAAACTTCATCCTGAAGTTTCTCAGTATAAATACAGAAATAAACGTATCACAGTATCATAAATCTATCTATCAAACAAAAATGGAAATTGTTGACGCATATCATATGCATCCTCCCAGGTCGCCGAGTGTGGACTATAATTGTCCCACTGGACCTTGACCTGATCCACTGTTCAACGTCGTAACTGTCGAACGCGATGATCTAATATGTAGACCGGCGCATCTGTGAGCGCTCCCTCGTCCGATACCTGGAAGGAACTCAGGTCAATCACATGTGTAGGATCACTAATATAATGTCTCAAAACAGATACGTGAAAAACATCGTGCATACGCCTCAAAGAATCAGGCAAGGCTAGTCAATAGGCCACAGGCCCCATTCTCTCCACAATCTCGAAAGTTCCCACGAACCTAGGAGAGAGTTTATATCCCTTTACAAACTTGATCGAACTCTTATGGAGTTTAACCAGCAAGAAGACTCGGTCGCCGACCTTGTAACTACGGTCGACTCGGTGCGCATCGGCATAACTCTTCTGTCGATCCTGCACTTCTTTAATCCTTTGTCTTATGGTTTTCATTTTCTCTTCCATTTCTTGGATCACTTCTGGCCCCACTAGGACCCTATCCTTAAGCCGATCCCAACTCAAGGGCGTCCGACATGGTCGCCCATAAAGAAACTCAAAAGGTGCCATCTTTATGGTGCTTTGATAACTGTTGTTGTCAGCGAACTCTACTAGAGGCAAGAATTCCTCCCAATGCTTTTGTTGGTCCATCATGTACATGCGCAACATGTCTTCCAAGGTTTGGTTCATTTTTTCTCTCTGCCCATCAGTCTCTGGGTGGTACGCAGTACTAAAATTAAGTTGGGTTCCCAATGCCTCTTGGAAACTTGTCCAAAATCGTCCAGTAAACACCAATCCTTGATCGGATATTATCTTCTTAGGCATCCCATGCAGCCTCACGATCTCACTGATGAAAACTCTCGCTATGTCGAGTGCCTGATACATTGTACGCATAGGAATAAAGTGATCACTCTTCGTCAGAGTGTCTACTACTACAAAAATAGAGTCGTGTCTCCTTGTCGTCAGTGGCAATCCAACAATGAAATCCATCGAAATAACTTCCCATTTCGATTCCAGAATGGCATGTGGTTGAAGTAATCCTGCTAGGTGTCTATGTTCAGCCTTTACCTGCTGACACTCTAGACATCTAGCCACAAAGTTGACTATGTCTGCCTTCATTCCCTTCCAGAAGAATAAGGGTTTAAGGTCTTCCCTCATCTTGGTAACTCCTGGGTGAGCCATGTAAACTGCTCTATGAGCCTCACTCAGGATCAACATCCTCAATGCGTCATTAGGCGGTACGTAAATCCGACCTCTAAACCTCAATAACCCATCACTATCAAAATAAACTCCCTCATATCGTGGTACCATCATTGTGTTTTGTCCGATAAAATCCTCGACTTCCTTGTACCAATCATCATCACGCTGTAAAGTGAGAATCTTCTCACGTAGATTCGTTTGAAGAGGCAACACCGAAAATATGCGTGGCCTCCGACTCAAAGCATCCACCACTCGATTCACTCTTCCCTTTATGTAAGTAATCTCGAAGTCGTACTCGCTAAGAAATTCCGACCAATGTCGTTGTCGTACGTTCAGGTCGCTTTCCGTGAAAATGTGTTGCAGCCCACAATGATCAGTCTTTAGTTCAAATTTTCGTCCAACAAGGTAGTGTCTCCAAACCTTCAAGGCATAAATGATGGCTAATAACTCCAAGTCGTGCGTCGCATAGTTCTCCTCATGCCTTCTCAGCTTCCTCGAAATGTAAGCAATTACTCATCCATCCTGCATCAAGACTCCGCCTAAACCTTCGTTGGATGTGTCAGTGCATACCAAGAAGTCTGCGTCCATGTCAGGGACCTTTAGTATCGGCGCGGTTGTCAACAACTCTTTAAGCCTCTGAAATGATTCCGTGCATTTCTCTATCCAAACAAACTTCTTGTTTTTCTTCTGCAATTCTGTGATCGGATTTGCTATCTTCGAAAAACCCTCGACAAACCATCGATAGTATCCTGCTAATCCCATAAAAATATGCACTTCTGTGACATTCGTCGGCGCAGGCCATTCCATAATAGCCTCAACCTTGGCTGGATCCACGATGATACCTTCGCCGGAGATGACATGCCCTAAGTAGTGAATCCTCGATTGATAAAAAGAGCACTTGGACAACTTCCCATACAATTTGTGTTCTCGTAAACATTGTAGTACCAAGAGCAAGTGCTCATCATGCTCCTCCATCGTCCAAGAGTATATCAAGATATCATAAATGAATACTTGGATGAACTTTTCCAAGTACTCGTGAAACACCCCGTTCATCAACTCATGAATACCCCTGGGGGGTTTGTCAATCCAAACGGTAGAACAGTAAACTCGTAATGTCCAAATATCATCTTAAAGGCGGTCTTAGGGATGTCATCCTCCTTGATCCGTAAATGGTGATACCCTGATCGCAAATCAATCTTGGAGAACACCGTCGCACCCTTCATTTGATCGAACAGAACATAAATTCTAGGTAAGGGGTACTGATTCTTGATCGTCGCCTTGTTCAGTTGACGGTAGTCAATGCAAAGCCTCCATGATCCGTCCTTCTTGTGTATGAAAATAACTGGTGCACCCCATGGTGACACACTAGGATGTATCAGTCCCAGGTCCAACAACCCCTTCAGTTGCATTTTTAACTCTTGCAACTCTGGGGTCGACATCCGATAAGGCGTTCTTTCTATCGGTTCGGTTCCCAGTTTCAGGTCTATGGTAAACTCCAGTTCCCTTTCCGATGGCATCCCAGGAAACTCCTCTGGACATACGTCCGTAAACTCCTTCACCACCGGAAGGTGTTCTAGGCCTTCTGCTACTCCCTTCTCGTTTAGCGCAAGGATCGCATAAAGTTTTCACCCCTTGCGCATACTCTTCCGTAACTATAAGGAAGAGATGAACTGTAGGGAAAATCCCTGGTTCCTTCCTACAATCACATGTCTCTATCCTTCGTCATCAACCAAGTCAACCATTTCATCTTACAGTTGAGTATTGCCTCATGCGTTTCCAACCAATCCATATCGATCACGACGTCATAAGATCCTAAGATCGTGACGTAGAAGTTGACCCTCATGACAATCTCTCCCAGGTTAAGGGCATAGCCTGTAAACTTTCCTCCAACCTTTTTTTTGGCTCCCGAAGCCATATCCATGAAGATAAACTCATCCTGTTCGACTGCCTTTACCTTAATCCTTTTTATCACTGCACCAGAAATGAAACTCTCAGTATCTCCTGGGTCTATCAAAATACTAAGGGTCTGGTCAGCGACAGTACCTGTCGTCTCGATCATAGTCAACTGGTGCTCTTCCTGGCAGTTATTCACTGTTGCATGAATCCGATGGGCCTTGCTCATATCTCCCACGGTAGCGGGTCCGACTGATCTGGGCACCCTGGTTCTCTCCATAGGACAGTCGTGCTGGTAGTGCATCTCCCCACACGTCTAACACCCCTTCTTTGGCCTAGTAATCCTGGTACCTGAAGTAGAAGATGACTGCCCACTGGCCTAAAACCCTGGTCTGTTCTGTTGAACAGGCCTAAACTGCTGCTGCTGCGGGCGACACTACTGTTGGTGTTGTGGTCCTTGGTAAGGTGTCCGCTGCTGAGGCGGTGGTTGTCGGGGTGTAGAAAAAGTGGATCCCCTCTAGAAGCTATGATATCCTGACGTATGTCTCGCTGGTGTCCCATGCTGCGACGCACTAGATAAACTCTTCCCTGCAGGTCTCGCGGGAGTCCTGGTCTGACCCCCACTGATAAGCTCCTCCTCTACTATGAGGGCCTTTTGGACAGCGTCATGAAAGGTTTGAGGCATCAAGATCCTAACCTTTGGACGCAGGCTGTTGTTAAGGCTGAACAAGAACCTATTGAATTTGAGCTTCTCAGTGTTAAGGTGTGGAGCATACCGAAGCAGCTCCATAAAACGTGCCTCGTACTCGGGCACCATACAACCTCCCTGTCGTAAGGCATGGAACTCATTGAGCTGACGCTCAATGAATTCCTATGAAAGGTACCTCTCTCGGAACCATTCCTCAAATAGCTCCCATGACACATCTTCAACGACCATGTTCAGTTGCGGTAGGAGCGTCTTCCACCATAGAAGAGTCCTCCCCTTCAGTTGAAAGACCTCCATGTGGACCTTCATGTTGGAGGTATAATCGCAAAATGCAAAGCACATCGCCATATTCTCCAACCATGCCTCGGCGGCTGCGTTGTCCGGGGCACCAAACAATTCGGAAAATTTCACCTTCTCGAGTTCACGGTGAATGCTACCTGTAACGGCCGGTGCACACGGCGGAACCTCAGGGCGTGCCAGCACCCTGGCCTCATCTCTGTCCAATCGGTTGATCAGAGCCTCAGACATATGCTGAAAGGATCTCATCATCCCAATAACATCACCAGATTATATCTGCTCCTGTCCGAGAACCTGCTCGCCTCCCTGGGGGTTAGATCCCTCAGGTGTGGATGCTACTGGAGGCGTCACACCTCCTCCACTAGAACCCCATCATCTACCTCTGTGGTGTCCTCTAACCATGATTACCTGGATGCACATAATTAACTCGATCATCAATAGTATGATCAATGTAATCCTGTCAATGAAAGTGGTAGCGAATCCCAAGTCACGGGTCGAACCGGCTCTGATACCATATGTAACGACCTCCTTCATTACGACAGCAACTCAGATAACATGTGTAAATTTTTATTTTTTTTATTTAGACGTGACATGTGTGCGCGTGTGAAAAAGGCGACAGACACACTTGACTCTACGTCACCACCCAACAACCAACAAGACGCAACCACAAAGATTTCCACAAGAAGACAAGGGTGCACAACAAGTAGCTCCAAGCATTGAACGACCCAAGACACAAGGTGCACACAATTACTGCAACAATAACGACCAAGGACATACGACGCACAGAAGTACTGCAACAATAACGACCAAGGACATAAGGCGCACTACACAAACATTCAACAACATACTGGGTTATGCACAGCATGAACACAGAGGGAGTAATCCATAGTAGTAGGTATTACTATTTCTGCACAGGAAAGCAGGGCGTTTAAACTTACTTCTCTACTCCGGGGAGCGAGAAGGTCAGATAGGCTCCTGGCCGACTGCTCAGGAAGAAACTAGTAATCCCCTCAGGTGTGTCACAAGAGTGGAAAACCTACCTTTAAAGGGCCCAAGACTCTTGATACGGCACTTGATTCTTTACACGAAATAATCACACATGTAGACATACCTCCTAAGGCTACCTGGGAGTGTCTACATCCCTCCCAACACAAGCAACCAATCCCACTAATCTAAGGACCATCATCAGACCAACCCAAGGTAACCTACATAACAATACAGTAACTTAACCCTTCAATCGTGGGTGAGAATTAAAAATCAAATCCAACATTGTGCATGGCGCACAACCAAAAATCTAAACATTCAAACATTTCTTCAATCCAGATGAAATTACAAGCGCGCAAGGTGTCCGATATATGCAAACTATCTAACAGTAACCAACTCGAGGCACAATTCTTTTTATTCCAGGCGCGCTAATTGATCAACAATCATTAATTAAAACATAACACATACAAATAATATGCAACATCAATACCATAATGATGACCACATGATCATGTACATCCCCTAGAATATTAGTATTAACATAATATCTTGCACAACATCGTATTAATAATGACCTTACCTCACATTGTCCTCCCATTACATCCCAGTACCCTACATTGACATTCACTATCATTTCAATCCATTCCATTCCATTATATCAACTTCCATTGCTTGTAAAAACCTTAATCAAACATTAACTGGATTAAATAGCTTGCTATTATTGAATACTAACTACATAAGTAAATGGTTGCATCCTTTACGGATGTCATAAAATAATTCTCAATTTTCCCTCTACTTCTAAATTCATCCAACTAGCCACTAATTTGTTGCTTTAGTAAGATCTTAAGGTAAAATTAAAAGTTCGCTGCAAGGGTAATATGCTTAATGATTACAATATTATTGATTATAATATAATTAAAGAAAACATCCATAATAACCATGCCATCATATTTTAGATCACAACCTTGCAATTGAATTAACACTAACATTAATATCATGTCACTAACACTATCATCATATTCTTATTTGTTTGTTATCAATAAAATAAAAATGGCCTAACTTACCATAAATAATCCAACATTCATTTATATTACCATAACCTGGCCATATCATCACCTTTGCATTCTAAAATACATTTATATTGAAGTTATCATGGAAATAAAGTAGCATGGAAATTAAATGACAAGCACATTAACAATCTACTATTATTATTTACAGTTGAATTAACATGAAATTAAAGTAAGCTGGAAATTAAATGAAAATAAAGTAGCATGGGAATTAGCATGAAATAAAAATGGTACTACACTAATCTTAGCATAACATTTCTTCATATTACATTGAAGTTCATTGCACTCGCTAGGATGTAGAAGTAACGAGATTTTAGGAAGGAAAACTGAACTATTCCACTAATAATAATTCCAGCTAGTTGTACGAAGACCACTTACGTTCAGGGAATAAATCAATCTCAGGATTTTATGGAAAAAAAATCTGAAACCTAAAAAAAGACAGCTGTAGTAAAGCAATCGTTCAAGCAACCTCTAATTATGAGTCTATAATTATAAAAATGTAAAAATCATTTTCTGAAATAAAAAAAAAATCATTTTCTGGAAATATAAACATCATATGAAACTCATTTTCTGAAAATATAAACATCATTTCTTGAAAATAACAATAGATTTTTCTGAAAATGACTATGTTTTTTAAAAATAGTGTTCATGAACCTCATTAATACACATTTATTATGAATACAGGGTAATTAAGATTCTGTCCCCCACAGCCGACGCACAGGGTAAGGGACTTCCGTCCAAATAGTCATGCGCATGGGGATTTTGGAGCCTCTGTCCAAGCTGCAACGCGTGGGTGTAACCAACTTTGGTATGGCAGCGAACATATGAGTGAAAGAAGTAGGCAGTTGTGGTTAAAGGTGATTACACTCAGGTTAAGCGCAATGCCAGAACCCTTCATTTGAGGGCCAACACGATTCTACACAAGCATCCACTGTAAACGCCCGAAACGTTCAGGCCCAAGAATGAAACTACAAAGGGTTAAGGAGCAAGGATGAGCTAAAGCACGAGAAAATGCTATCACCGATTGGGTTAGAGTTGACAGTGAGAAAGAAATGCAGAATACCATTCCCACATAAAATTTAAAGAGAAACCCCCCCAAAAAATAAAAATCATTCACCCTCCAAAGGATTGACCCTATGATAACCGTCAGCAGGTATCAACAGAAGCGAAGAGAAGATTTTGTGGATGACAGAAGGCGGTAAGGGTGTAGCAGGGAAGGTGACATGGGGAGATAAAACAAAAATACTATCCCCAGGCCAAGGACCTGCAAGTTAATCCATCAGAGGTATCGATCCCTTAATTGCAATGGACAAAATTAAATCAGACCATGTCCCAAATATTTATAAATTAAAAGCATTCATTTTTATTAACAGTCTAGTGAATCGAAACTTGTCTCCTTGATCAATATCTACTAAATACAGTGAGAGCATCGCAAAAAGAAATAGCGCATGCAACAATAGAGTTTTACGGGGTAGTCGTTGAAGATAAGACAAATATTTTGCCCAGTCAACCAACGCACCAGAAAAAGGGAAAATGCTCAGAAAAGAACCCAAATGCAGAGCAAGTTCAATTGTAAAAATAAATGTCGGTATTTCACTCAAATCCACATAGATATTCCACTGTAAACCCGCAGAGTTTAAACCACAAGAATGCAGAGAAATTTTTAGCCTCAACGCTGATACAAACCCCAACACAAATTCTATTTTTATTTTCCTTATTTTCCTTTTAAAAACAGTCAATGCCGAGATAAACCCCAGGCAGAGAAGGATTGCAGAGTAAATGACAGTAACCAGGAAACTATAAGTTTATACCATAACCATTCTACCCTATAAAATAGAGGAGCATACCTTTCCTTATCGCTCGCTTGATGACGTCCTTGCGCTAGCGTTTCTCCTGCTTCGTTTCGCTCCCGCTTGCCGGCCGTAGAGACTACAACGGTACCTCCTAGCCAAACGCTAGGGGTACTCTGATTCCCCCTCAGCCCCCCGAGCCAAAAAGGGGCCACACACAATCTAGAAAGTAACCTAGCTTCCTAGCTTTCCTCCAAAGTTGAGCTACCACTCTATCACAGCTGAGAAAGTCCCCAACTCCTCAGAAGAAATCAGTCCAGTTTTCCATTTCGACAGCATAACAATACCTCATAGCTCCTCCCCATCTTTCTCCCTTCCTCCCTTCTTTTATCCCCCTCAAACCCTAAATCATAATAAATTTAAGTTTTTTTTTTAAACCCTAAAGATTTCTCTCTTTTACAAGTGTCCCTTATCCCTACCCTCCATAAATTATTTTCTTTTTCTATAAATTAGAGATTATGGAATACACGTCTATTTGTTTATAATATATATATATATTACTTTATTTTTCCTATTTACAAGCATTCTATTCATCATTTTAATTTATCATCATCCATCATTTTAATTTATCATTAATATATATATATATATATATATATATATATATATATATATAGGTTAATAAGAGATTAAAGTGATGACAAATAGGTATATGGGAAAAGTAGATGTATAACATAAAAGAGGAATAATGAGAAATTAAGGGGGATGGATGGTGATTTAGTAATGTGAAAAGGACATGTAAATGGGAAATGGATACTGAGAGATTAAGGTGACAGAGGATAGTTTAATAATGTAGACATGGATAATGAGAGGATAATGGTCTTAGTTTTTTTTTTTTTTGGTATCTTCTTTATGTTACACTACATAGGTGATGTCATTCTCCCACCAGTTAGGAATTAATTTCTTCTTTGCAAAGTTTCAAAACTATTAGATTTTCTTTAAATATTACCCTCGTCATTGCCCCAAGAATTTTATGAAGACCCAACTATTACTTAGGTGGGTTTTTGTTTCTTTTTTTATTTTTATTCCAGGGTCTGCTCTTAGGGTTAGACTAAAATTTTACCCTAAAAGTTTTAGACTTAGTACTAGATTATGAACTGGGTGACACTGGGTTAGGGAAGTTGTTTGAGAATTTATTAAGGCATTACTATCTTAGGGATAATTAGGTTTTTTTCCTTCATCCACATCAATGCGACGTGCCCTTCAGGATGCACCATGTGCTCCAAGGGTGCCACTCGCCTTGTTCATTTCCTTTATGCGATGTGTCGTTCAGGATGCACCACGTGCTCCAAGGGTTCCACTCGCTTCTTATGTTTCTTTTGTGCGACGTTCCCTTCAAGATCCACCACATGCTCCAAGGGTGTCACTCGCCAACTGGAATGATTGGTATACATCTATAACCCTTGGAGTCAACACTCTGCCAGGTGAACTTGTGGGAGACTAAGGGTTCTAAGGAATAAGGCCCCCTCCTTATTGCGCGCCCCTTAGAATCATCGTGAGAGACTGTCGCAGTCTGCCCTCATGGCATCGTGGATCCTCTCGAACTAGGTAATCATTAACCTACAGTTCGAGCCACGACGAGAGTTCTAGTAGGCGGTGGAAGGGTTTCTATCAACCCATCTCCCTCAACCTCTCTGGAAATCATGTGTGGCCACTTTACTCCATATGTGAGTCTGGTCGGCAAGCTGTCGTCAGTCTGCATCATCAACAATCATGTCAGAAATGTCAACATCGTATCATCGAATCAAATGAAATATCACAGTAAATAAATCAACCCAAATAGCACACTCCCTGACTCAATCCGGAGTCCAAGGGGGTTCTACCGATGCTACTGCATCCTCAAGGTCCAAAACCCTGCACACTCGATAAAACTGAGTCAATAGCACCTATCTACATCAAATAGTAAAACTTCACGTCGTCTATCAATCGCATCATAATCAAGCATAAATGGTTTAACATCATAAAAGTCCAGATCACTTGCGAGCAAGTGTCCTCAAATAATAAGTTTTCTTAGTGCGTCAGAGTGGGATGTTACAATAAGGAACATTATGCATTTCATGCAAAATCACAAGTTTCAAATCCTAGACATTAGGTACATAAATTTTGTTCTTGTACAGAAGTGTTCTGTCAATTTCCAATTTATAATTCTCCACTTTCTGTGGTATCTTACCTTGTTGTAGCTTTGCTACCAAATCCTTGCACTGCAAATATGTATTTGCAGCCTCCAAAATTCTTCTTTTAATCTCAGCTCGGTACATGCTAATGTTTGTAGAATGTAATTCATGTACTCTCCTACTGAGTGCATCAACCACTTTATTTTTTTTCCTTTGATATGCTTAATATAAAAGTCATATTCACAAAGAAAATCCAACCACCTAGTTTTCCTAGCATTCAAGGTTGTGTGATCAAACAAATACTTTTGACCATTATGGTTTGTTATTAGTTCGAACCTCCTTCCCATGAGGTAATGCCTCCATTTGTTTAGAGCATGTACTATGGATTCCGACTCCAAATCATGAGTTGCATATTTCCTTTCGTGTTGTTTCAATTTTCTGGATTCATAACAAATTACAAATCCATTATGACTGAGGACTCCTCCCAGTCCTTCTTTTCATGCATCTATACACACTATAAAGACTTCATTCGGATCTGTAATCCATAGTATTGGAGAACTGGTTAACAGTTGATTCAATTGCTGGAAGCCTCTCTCACAATCTTTTGTCCACTGAAAATTCTTCTCCTTCCTTTGCAAGGAAGTGATACGCTAAGATATCCTTAAGAACCTTGCAATAAACCTTCTTTAATAACCAGCTAGACCCATAAAGGATCTTAATTCCATCACTTTCTTTGGCACTGACCATTCTCTGATGGCCTCAATTTTCTCAGGATATACAACTATCCCATCCTCTGAAATAATATGCCCCAAGTAATGGATCTGCTCCTGATAAAATGAGCACTTGATCAACTTTGCATATAGTTGGTTCTCTCTTAGCACCTACATCACCATCCTCATATGATGTTCATGATCTTCCTCTGACTTGGAATACACCAGAATATCATCTAGGAATATTATGACAAACTTGTCTAGATAGTCCTTGAATACTCCATTCATTAAACACATGAAAACAATAGGTGTGTTCGAAAGTCCAAACGACACCGCTGTTAACTCGTAACGACCATACCTTGTTCTAAAGGCAGTCTTGTTGATGTCTTCATCCTTTATCCTTACTTGGTGATATCTTGACTTGAGGTGTATCTTCAAAAATATATTCACATCCTTCAACTAATCGAAGAGGTCATCAATCCTCGGCAAAGGATACTTGTTCTTTATAGTTACTTTGTTCAATTTTCTGAAATCGATACACAATCTCACCGTCCTATCTTTCTTCTTCACAAATAGGATCGGGGCTCCCCAAGCTAACACACTTGGGCATATGTACCGCTGCTTCAGAAGCTCTTCAAGATGCAATTGCAGCTCCTTCAGCTCTAGCATACTCATTCTGTAAGGATATTTTGACACTTGAGCTGCTCCAGGCATCAAGTTTATAGAGAAATCAATATCTCTCTTCGGGGGTAATCTGGGTACCTCCTGGAATACATATTCAAACTCCTTGAGTACTGCATGATCTCAAATCTTTGAGAAATCATGCTTAGATGCTTCATCCACATGGGTTGCAAATAATTGATAACCTTTTCTGTAGCACTTCTTCAACTGCATTGTTGAGATTTCTCTGACAACAACAACTCTAGGAATTCCTTGGATTGCTCTCTGATTTCCTTCCTCATCCAGGCGAGTGAATTCCTTGTTACAATAGTCCAAGATGGCATGGTGTTGGTCCAACCAGTCCATCCCAATTAGACAGTCATAAGAACCTTAAGGAAAAAATTTCAATTCAGCCTTTGTGCTCAATCCATTCATGTCCACAGGAAAATACTTAGCCAACTCATTGACTTTTCTCTTGGTTCTTGTAGCTAGTTTCAATAACCAAGACTTTTCATGTTTCCCTCTTGACAATTGCAAGCTTTCCACCACTCTAGGATATATATAACTATGGCTAGCCCCTGAATCAATTAAAATAGTAAAGTCATGGTTGTTGATCATACCTTCTACTTCAATCATGTGCGACTGATATTCAACTTGCTTATTGTCTAAGGTTGTGTAGATCCTTGGAATTATACTGCCCATGTCCTCCACTATTTCATCTTGCTGAACATTATGTACAAATCTCACTTTTCCATTTTTATGGGGACAATATTTGTACTTGTGGTTCCCTTGACAGCCCCAACACTGAATGGGTGTTTGCCTTGACCTTTGTTCCCTACTTCAACCATTATTGGCTCTCGAAACGATGGCTACCCTTGAGGAATATTTCTGAAAAAGAGAGGTTTGTTTCCCTTCTTCTTATGATCCATCTGGAATATCTTCTTGTCTTCCCAAAGCTTCCAGAGTGTATCTTTTTCTCTTTGCTTCTCATATAAGCAATTTTCTCTTCTTATCGTTTCTTCCATAGTATTAGCATCATCATACTAAATCTTGTCACCAATGGAAGGTGGAAATCCACTTAGATACCTTTGAATACTTAAAGTCACATCTTTGATGAACGGAAGATACTTCAACAATTCCAAAAATCTTTGCTTGTATTCATCAATGATCATGCTGCCCAGCTTGAGTTCAAAGAAATTTTTCATCCTTCTGTCGTAGTATCTTTTAGTCAAGTATTTCTTCTCGGAATACCTCTTGAATTATTTCCAAGTGATATCTTTATCTCTAATGTGCTACACCTGCACAAGTTGATCCCACCACATGGATTAGTTTCCTTTCAATTGATACATCGCAATTACTCCTTCTACATGAGAGGAATAACTCCACAGTTGGAAATATTTCCTCATGCCAAGCAACCATGTTTTGGCATCTTCCTCCTTCTTTTGTTCTCCATCAAATGTAGGAGGATTAATCTTTTTCATTTCGCCTTTCAGTTCATCCACTCCAGATCTCTTATGATTTCTGGTAGGAGATGGGCTTGAACTTCTACATGCCTCCTTATTGGAGTGTTTTGGCGAGTGACGATGATTCCTGCTTACACTTCTTGATCTTCTTTTCTTCTCAAGGATCCTACGACTCCCTATTTCTATTGAGTCACTTTCCTTATCTAATTTATTTTTAATCCTTTCCAATCTCTTCATCAACTTTAAGTTGAATTCTCCCAATTATTCCTTAGCTTTCATGAGCTTTCTACTATCTTCAAGGTGAATTTGGGTATCTTTATGCAATCATTCAATGATTTTAATCATATGCCCTTCCTTATATAAATATTATATATGTCCATTGGAGTTCAACCCTTCAACTCCCAAATGAAAATCCATTTCTTTTGCTTCATCCTCAGAACTGGAAGCAGTCTGTGCCTCTTCCATTTCTTTACACTCAGTGGAAAAACTATTCGGTTCTATAATTTGTTAAACTTATACAAACACAATATGCAGATAACTGGAATTTGCTTGGCCATTATTCCTTAACAAATCCCACATCATTCATAAACAAATTTGTTTCAAGAAAACATTCAGTTTTCATTCTCTATGATTCTTGTTCAATTAAGAAATGCCGTAAATTTCTTCTTTAGGAGCTCTACTCTACTAAGTTTTCAAGCACTATCCCCTTTCTCTCAGTCCCCAACCCACGCGACCATGGGTTCTGGCCAAGCACTAGATCAATAAGTGCATACTCGGGCCTTCAGCCTTCGGCTTTAGAAGATTTCCAAGCACAACAAAATAGTCTCTCTAAGTTCCGAGTTACCAAACTCATGCATTAGGGTGGATAAACGGTCCATGTCTACCAAGCATCCAACGGTTGACACTCACTGTGGAGCCTCAGGCATATGACTTCTGGGAATTCGGGACTTCGAATTATTCCACATCTTCACACCCCGAACCATCAGTCTCTAAAGACTTCCACGTCACCTTCGGTGATGTTATTACGTTACATCACTTAACATTTTCCCAATTGTGGGGGCATGCAACAGTGGTTTGGAGTAACCTGCCTTTCATCCCGGAATTCTCCTGACACTGACATGTAACGCATCAGTGAAACCATGGTTTGGATTTCAGAACCCCCTTGGATAATTATCTTCCGTGCAACTTGGTTCCCCGCAAAGCCTTCTGGCCATTGATCTTGATGTATCGTGATCAATGCCATTGTGGGTCCTTCAACCTTTAACTACATTATGTAACCTCAAGCCCCACTAACCCTACTCACACAGGATGCCACATGGTGGCATACTAACGAATGATACATGGCCCATTCATATGGGTGACACTCATCATGCTCCAAATTCCATTTCAATATTCGACAAGTTCTAACGGTTAGGCTCTTTTCCCATGATATATGGTGTAGATCTCTTTTGGGATTTTATGCCTCAATGCATTCCACTTCTCCCAAATTCTGAACTCCGAAAGGATTCCAAGATAACCTTCATGTACCTTCTTCGTATCTGATTTTCGTAAAGGACTCCCAAATAGATCCTATGGCTCCAACACCCCAAGTGTTGAGAGTTCTCTCTATATATGGTCAAATACCATGCCAGTTGCGATTTTATTCTACCGCTACTCCTCCTAAGCTTCGTAACATGACCAAGTAACCCGTTGGCACTCATAAACATTCTAAGGTTCGAAATTGGTTCCATCCGAACACCATTTCCACTCGAAACCTTGGGTCCAAAGACCACTTATCTAACCCATCCATGCTTAACATTGAAACTATGGCTCTAATACCATATTGTAACGTCCTCGACCATCAGCCCCATGGCTGGGAAAAGCTACTACACGGAAACATTATCATACTTATATATATATATATATATATATATATATATATATATATAACATGCATTAAATAAAATTAGCACATTTAACTAAACAACACAGAGTAATCACAAGATTACTGCTAACATACAATAATAATGGAATTAACATTAATTCATAATTGCAACGGAATACATGATAATATTGCAAGCATCATAGACATGACTTTTAATTGAAATTAAACACATAATGATACTTATCTTTGAAACTATATTAACTCCACCAACTACGTGCAGACCTTCCAAGAACCTCCCACCCTTAGACCATGTTGGTCATCACGCTCAGCAGTGGGTCACCCCTGAGCTGGGACCAAGCTCCACCGTGGGCACAGACTAGGCTGAGGTTACATGAAAATTGCATAGAGAAACTAGAAGAATTCTTTCTAGGAGCCTTCTTACACCCACTACTCATGGAATCTCATTCCCCACATGCCTGTTCCACCCGAGAGTATACACCTTCACAAAAAAAGTTCATATGTGATTCAGTCCCCTATCTGGGTCTTGAAAACAGGCCAGATCAGGAATTCTCAGAGCTCCGTAGCTGGTGCAGGACTCTCTCTGGGAGAAAACCACTTCCCAACAAACTCTCTCACCTGGAGAGATATGCTCATAGTCCTGACAACCTGCCTCTTCTAACACGGCCTTGACAACCAGGTTCTTCAACGAGTTTTCAACTCAATTCCCACAAGTTCAGGATAACAACAACAACATCATATTTCGATTAACTCACGGGTTATAGAAGCAACAGAAAAATTGGGTGTGGACGTCCAAAAAATGGTAACAGGCCACTAAGAAACAACACGGTTCAGGTAACATTGTTTTCAAGATGCGTGACTAGTAATCAACGCAGAGGTCGAACACAGACTCAACGGTTTAGACAGAGGTTGCATCAGCTTCCTAGGAAAAAATCACAGGCTCTGGTTTTCAGAGCTGTGTGAATGAGTATTGAAAAGGTCCAATACAGAGGCTGTAGGATTCATGGAAATACACCGATCAACTTCCTGATTTATGTTTCCAGGGTGCATGACAAGAAAATTAAGTAGAGTTCAGTGATGGAGGCCAAACATAGAGACTAGACACAATTTCCAGTTTCAGACAGTCGACAACAAAATGGAGGACAAACCCCCATCACGGATCAATTCTTGGGTTAAATTGCATGTTCCTAGGCAGCCACATGTTGCCCATGAAGCTACATGCCCTCCATCAAGTATGCATTCCGTTTTGCACAAGTTGGAGATGCATGCATTGCCTCTCCCAGGACATAGGATAAAAACATGTTTGTCACACAACTTTGATAATAAAATATTATTCTCAAGGACTTAATCCCCTAATCTTATCTCCTCTTTCTAGCCTTTTAGCCCACTTTCCCTTACCCACCTTGTGGAAGATTATTCCCCCATCACTCTTTCTTCGTGGTCGGTCTGCACGCAATGATGTTTAATCTTTATTAATGTTCTACATATTACATATACAAAAACAAGCTCTTGGCCTTTAACACTTAGGCTCTCTAACCTAATAAACACATAAGCCCACCAAATTATCAATAATTGGCTCACCAACGTACAAAACACGATTTACAATTCATAAACATGATTACAACATGGCTCATCCTTGGGGATATTACAGTATCTATTTCATAATATTTTTGTAATGATTCATTTATAGTAATAATATTTGGTAATAAATGTTGTGTAATATTCATTATGTAAAATCTACGAAATTAAATACATTTCATTTAATCACTGTGTAATAATTGGTCATGGTAAAAATCGTTGTGTAATAATTGATGCCACATAAATAACTAATTAACAATATAAGGAAATGACAAATAATAACACATATTCGTTGTCTAAATAAATATTGCATTGTGTTCCAACATATATAAACTCATAACTAAAATCAATAAACCATAACTAAGTGTTGTGTAAAAATGGTAAAGGTGAAATTGAACTCTCAATATATGGATCTTTTCCCAGTGTATCGCTATGTAAAATTCATTTTTAAGGTGCATTTAAAATGCTAAGAAAATGGGCCGATGTCTACAAATGTACTTAAAATTGTTGTCAAATATATTTAATTCATAGGCACGCTCAACCATCTATACACAACAATTACACATACCATTATCATTCAATTTTCTATCAACAAAGGTTAAAAACGTAGTCACACGTTCCATATAAATGTAGTCCTCAATAAATAATCAAATCGTTGTCAACAAAGGTTAAAATGCAGGTCTGTCAAAATTGAAAATTGGCTGGTAATTCGTGGCTATTTAAAAATGAAAGTAAGGGTTTAAATCTCCAGTACTCATGAAATAAAAGATGGGCACATTTAAATATTATTAATCCTTAAAACCATTTTCAATATGGATGCAATAAAAGGGTTAAGCATCAGTAAAATGAAGTCAGCCTAGTCAACGTTGTCATAATAAAAACACATTCAATACATAACCAATCATTATCCATTTACACATCTCAAATGCAAACACATCAAGGTGCTATCTATATACACATGACATAGATGACCAATTAAAAGAATGGTATCACTGTCTAAATATGTTAAATTTGCATACTAATAATGGTAAAATCGCAGTCTAATGAAGGTAATAATTCACAACCATTACATAGTAAAGATGCCACCATTACACTATAAAAATGCTACCATTCACATAGTAAAAACGTTGACGTGATCCTCAAAAACACTGAGATTTATAGGGCATTCACTGGGAGAAGAAATAACCAAACACAAAGGTGATATTCAAAATGCAGAGAGTATTAAGTTGTTCAGAGAGAGAGAGAAATAACAATATGTGGAGATACTCAATCACAAGAAGGTGCAAAGACAAATCATTCATCCATCAATCAATCAAACACGGAGGTAAGTAACAGATAGACAATTGGGAAAAAAATTATCCTTCACTCATCGTCCATGCAAACAAAATCAGGGCATTAGAATCTATAGGTCTTTAAACACCGAAGTGACGACCATCAAATCAACTCTTGGCCCACTGCTCAGGCATGGAATGATGACCTAGGGATAAGGGCTAAAGACAAAGCACAATCTCTTCATAATAATCAATAAAACCCACACAGATAAGTCAATGAAATTAGAATTTGGGTTCTCCAAAGGAAATCCATTCAGAAAACAACAAGCAAGGGGATTACAATGCCGTAAGAAAGAAGGTGCAAGACAATGCATGGCAATGAAATCGTAAACTGAGCACAGAGAAATAACATTTGTAAATTTAATTTCATTGCAAGTAACAATTTAAACCAACATACCTTAGCCAACACGAATGCTTCGTAGTTTCTATCACATGCGCACTCCATCCAGCTTCTTCTTGCCGATCGATGTGACTTCACCGGTACCTCCCAGCCAACGCTAGGGGTACTCTTCTTCCCCCTAAGCCCCCGACGCCGCAAAGGGGACACACACATTATACCACAGAACATATAGCATCCAACTTGCCTCGTAAGGTAGAGCTACCACTCGTTACCCGAGATGGGTATCCCAACTCCCACAAGATAAGTTCATTGAAGACAAAAATTATGCAGCTTAATGTTATGCATAAAGATTAGATCCATACTCCTCCTCCTCCATCCTTTTTATAGAATTTTTAAGTGATTTCTTTCCCAAATTCTCATTTAATTTATTTTTCATTAATTTTATCGGAAAAACCCTCCCCCATACACATACCACCCATCCCCCTTGTTGCCCCCAAAAATTAATTTCATTAATTATTTAATTATTCCTATTTCCCTCACCCACTTAAAAGCATTCCTAAAAATGCTCCTTGATGTCCCAATATTCCCTTACCAATCTTAAATGACTTACGCCTTACTAAATTCTTAGTAGAGTTGAAAAATAGCAAGTTCCCAAGGCAAGATTCCTTACTAAGTTAGACATTCAATTTTTTCTTTATGTTTCCCCTTTTTCCTTTAGTTTCCTATTTATTTTAAGTTTCCCTCTTTTCCCTTTTTAGCTAAAACTCAATTTAGCAAGTGTAGAAAAACAACCTTTTATGCCTTTTTCCTTTTAATTAAAAATTTAATTAGCATGTGTAGATAAAACAATCATTTCCGTTTTAAAA
The DNA here is from genome assembly GCA_000966675.3 of Picea glauca. Lineage (NCBI taxonomy): Eukaryota > Viridiplantae > Streptophyta > Pinopsida > Pinales > Pinaceae > Picea > Picea glauca. Next base: position 19,419 of record JZKD02S2124812.1, read on the forward strand.
TTTTAATCCCCCATTATAATTTGATTTTAATAAATTAATTGAATTTCTTACCTGTTTTTTGTTACATGTTTAATTATGATTATTATTTTTGACCACATGTGTTACTTAGACCTAGATTTTAATTTCACTAGGCTGGGATAAATTTTTATTAGGGAATTTTTAAAAAAATATTACTCATCACATCATTCATTTTAAGGTTGTCTAGGTTTATTCACCTTCCAATTAAAACATTGTGTTCCCTTTAGGGTGCACTAGCTGCTCCAAGGGTGTCACTCGCCTCTTTCTGTTTTCCTTGTGCGACATGCCCTTCAGGACAAACTATGCTCTATAATGGTGCCACTCGCCTCTTGAATAACATGGTAGACATAAAAAAACCCTAGAGTAAATACTCCGCTAGGTGATCTTGTGGAAAATTAAGGGCCTCTAAGAAATAAGGCCCCTGCATTATTGCTCACCCCTTAGAATCATCGTGAGTGACTGTCGCAATATACCCTCATGACATTGTGGGTCTTCTCGAACTAGGTAGTCATTAACCTACAGTTTGAGCCACGACATGAGTGTTAGTAGGTTGTAGCAAAGATGCTCCCACACCTCTCCCTCAAAGTCTCTGGTTGTCATGCATGACCTCCCTACTCCACATGTGAGTCTGGTAAAAAATCTATCGTCATCCTACATCCATCAGTGAATCATGTCAGAAACAATAATCAATCACCATAACATCTAATCATATGTACATGTGTCACATCAGTAACCTTAAAACCCAACAACCCTCTCCCTGACTCAATCCAAATTCCAAGGGGTTTCATCGATGCCTCTGCATCCTCAATGTCCAAAGTCCTACACACTTAGGAGAACCTACTCAATAACACCTGTCTATTTGAATACAACAAAATAACATATCGTCAATCCATAATGTCTCATAATCATAATCGATTGACCGATAATATAAAAATATGGATCACTTGGAAGATTGTCCTCAAGGATAAGTTTTCTCAGTGCATGCAAGAGTGGTATGTTACATTTTATGCCGATCTTGGGCCTATTTTAATTTATGTTGTACTCTTTTTACCATTCTCTCCAATTTCTGGTGCATTTTTGGTCCTACCATCATCCTGTCAACTGGATTGTCCTAGCTAATCGAGGTTGTGCATTTCCTCCTATATAATGCTTCGAAGGGACTCATATTAGCTGATGTCTGATAACCGTTGTTGTAAGAAAATTCAACTAAGTGGAGGTACTCCTCCCACTTAGTTGGTTTCCTCCTTACGTACATTCGCAACATGTCTTCAATAATCTGGTTTGTTCATTCTATTTTCCCATCCATTTGTGGATGGTAGATTGTGTTGAAATTTATGTTACTATCCAATCCTGCAAACAATTCCTTCCATAAATTTGATGTAAATTTGAGATATCTATCAGAAATCACCATTTTAGGAATTCCATGCAATCTAAATAGTTATTTCATAAGAAAATTAGCGATATTAATCGGTTTATAAGTACATTTCGTAGGTATAAAATGTGCAGATTTGCTTAGTTTATCAATTACTACCATAATCGAGTCATTTTTTCTTTGAGTCTTAGGAAAACCTGTGATGACATCCATCAAGATAATCTCCCATTTCCATTTTGGCATAGGAAGAGGTTATAACAAACCTACTGGGTGTTGATTTTCAGCCTTTACGTGTTGACAATCTAAGCATTTAGACAAATATTCAGCTGTTTCATTCTTCATGTTAGTCCAATAAAACAATTTTCTTAAGGATTTTATTATTTTTTGGTATCCTCGATGACCAGAATACGAATGTTTGTGCATTTCGTCAACAATTGTTGTCTTTAAATAAAAAATATTAGGTACATACAACCGGTTTTTGAACCTTAACAATCAATTTCTATATAAACACATATTTGTTATGTTTAGTTTTTCAGCATTTCCTTGCAATTCTATTGTTGCTTTAACGTAATTTTCATCAATACTTCTTGCAGATTTTATTCTTTGTTTGATATCATTTTCTTCTTTGCTGATACTTATTTCATAAAGTTTGTTAGTCCTCCGACTTAGTGCATCTGCAACTTTGTTTTCCTTACCTTTGATGTGTCGTACATCAAAATCAAATTCTCTTAAAAAGTCCAACCATCTTGCTTGCCTTGCGTTGAGATCTAGTTGACTGAACAAATAATTTACACCACTGTTGTCGGTTAATAACATAAACTTTATTCCCATTAAATAATGTCGCCACAGTTTTAATGCATGAATTACGACTACTAATTCCAAATCGTGAGTCACATAATTTTTTTCATGTTCCTTCAGTTTATGAGATTCATAACATATTATGTGTATGTCTTGTGTCAATACTCCTCATAATCCCTCTTTGCTTACATCCACACAAACTATAAAATATTTATTGGGATATGCTACCTTTAAGATGGGTGTTGTAGTTAACAGTATTTTTAGTTTATCAAAGTTGCCCTGACACTTTTGTGACCAAGTAAATTTTATGCCCTTTTTTTGTAGTGAGGTAATTGGATATGAGATCTTGGAAAATCCTTTGATAAATCTTCAGTAATAACCGATAAGTCCCATAAATGATCTAATGTCTACTACATCCTTAGGGATAATCCATTCCATTATGGCTTTTATCTTTTCTAGATCAACAACAATACCATCTTCGGATATTACATGTCCTAAGTACTATATCTTCCTTTGGTAGAAGTCGCACTTATCAAACTTAGCATACAACTTATGTTCCCTTAAAGTATGAAATATTATTTTCATATGTTCTTCATGTTGTTCTTCTGTTTTTGAGTAAGTTAGAAAATCATCGATAAAAATAAACACAAATTTATCCATATATTAGATCAATATAATATTCATCAAGCACATAATGGTTGTTGGTGCATTAGTAAGCATGAATGGGATTACTTCAAACTCATAGTATCCATAACGTGTTCTAAAAGTTGTTTTATTTACATATTCATCCTTTATTCTGACTTGGCGATAACGAGACCTTAAATCTAGTTTAGAAAATATCTTTACTCCTCCAACTTGGTCAAAGAGGTCATTAATTCTAGGTAAGGGATACTTATTCTTAATTGTCATTTTATTCAGTTGTCGATAGTCAATACATAGTCTCAAAGTCCCATCTTTCTTCTTAATGAATAAAATTGGTGCTCCCCAAGGCGAGACACTTGGTATGATATATTCCTTATCCAGAAGTTCTTGTAGCTGAATTTTTAGTTCTGTTAATTTGGGTAGGTTCATTCCATAAGGTGCCTTAGATATCAGGGTAGATCCAGGTAGTAGATCGATAGAGAAATCTATCTCTCTCCTTGGAGATAGTTTCAATATTTCATCTATAAATACATATTTGAACCCACTTAGGACTATAAAGTCTTCTAAGCTCGGTTTACTTTCTTCACTTAGGAGGTTAGTTACTTGTACAACATAAATTTAGAAACCTTTGTTCATGCATTTCTTAAATTCCATCGCTGATATTTTCATTACAGAAACTGGTTTTCTGATTCTTTGTAGTGTTTTAGCTATGTTATTTTCATCTCTATACACAGACAACTTTTYGTCACARTTTAWTATMACTTTATGTTTCTCTAGGAAGTCCATTCCAATGATTATATCATAAGATCCCAAAGGTAATATGTTCAGATTTAACTTTGTAMTTTGACCATATACTTAGTTCATAATCAGAAATAAAWTTTGTTACCTTTATTTTGGTCCATGTTGCTAACTGCACTAACCAGGACTTAGCATGCTTTACTCTTTTTATCTTGYTCAATTCAACYAAAGCGAGAGTAGTATAACTCGGACTAGATCCTGGGTCAATTAGTATAAAGACATCATRGGAATAAATTTTACCTTCAACTTCCATAATAGTGGATTGATGATATGCKTGTCTTCMATCCAGACCTGCATTGCTTTTATGAATTCTTCTACCAACATCTTAGAMCATTGAAGCCTCTTGGAGTTTGTGGGATGAATTTCTTGCTATGGGATTTAAGCGTGGAAAATTTMTCYTGAAGTGAGGTTCTCCACATTCCCAACATTTCAATGGTTCTCTRGGACTATCCCAAACCTTCATGACTCCCAGGTTAGCTATTCTATTTCCCCCTTGGGAATTCTGTGTATTTGAATGGTAATATTTCCTTTGRAATCCTTTAGCCATATTATAGAAAGGGGTTGGCTGGAATCCTTTCTTACATTGATTCAAYYTGTCTTGTTTCTTGTCTTTCCATTCCTTRGGAATTTCAGATCTCTATTTGTACTGATCATAGAACATCTGAGCYTTTCTAAACACTTCATTAAAAKAATTTGGATTTTCAAATTAAATTCTATCCTTTTACGACTRTGGTATACAAMTYAAGAACCTTTGTATCTTTATGTTGTCTTCTTTGATATATGGTACAAACCTCAATAGATCTAGAWATTTATTTATCAGATTGTCCATGGCCATTTGTTCTAGTCAYAGTTCGTAGAATTMCTTAGTTTTTCTTTCATAATAACTTTCTAATAAGTAMTTCTTCTTGAAATACYTTTTAAAATATGACCATTCCATTCATTTTTCTTTCAATTCCTTGACTAATTTCAGGTCTTKCCACYAGATACTAGMTTTTYCTTTTAAGTTATAAATGGTCATTCTGAGTTTCATATTACCAGAGTAGTTATAAATCTAGAAGTATTTATTTATATCTACTAACCATGCTTCATCCTCCTCTCCAATATTTGATTCTCCATCAAAAGTGCAAGGTTTTATTTTCTTGAATTCACCTTCCTGGTGATCGACTTGTTTTATTTTCCTTCATGTAGATGCTTTGTTTTATGTTATTTCTGTTTCTTCAGAAGAACTGTCCTCTTTTTTTGTTTCGTGACCATATTTCTTAGAGGACGTTTTACTGACATATTCTTCTTTTTCATTGTATTTTGGACTCTTCTTCATTACTATATTGCGTACTAGAATTTCATTTATTTCTTGTTGGTCTTTCTATGCTTTCTTCAATTTCTTGTTATCTTATTTAAACACTTGTAATTCCCCGATAAGGTTTTTCATTGTTTCCAAAACCTGGGTGGCTGAAATTCCTTAAATGTTATTCTCCGGGTCTCTAGGAAGCTCTTGATTTGCATTCCCTTCATGTTGTGACATACAAAAATAATCCTTATAAATTTACAATACAGTTTATTCACATAAAGTTTTTCTCTACTAGATTAACATATTATATGAGGTTTTGCGCCCAAAAAAAACTTACTACTACTATTCATGAAAACAAACCATAGTCATCTCATGCGATTTAATCGAAATCTATTCTCCTTGCTACTACATTAAAGTTCTAACTCTAATTATCGTTATCAGGGTGCTAAGAATATTTAGGTTCAATATAAAGTTTGAAAGAAAAACAAGTTGGGGTTTCATCGAACTCATTCTAACCATATCCATTAATTTCATTACAATATCCCCATCCTACTATTATAACCTATGTTATGCATAAAAATCTATGTTACAAAGTAGAGACTTAAAGTAAGAGCTATGACTATGTTGTTATAACCATTCTAGTCCATAGTCCATGCACTAGAGTACAATTTTCCATCTACTAAGAATGTTCCATATTATAGGTGAGAGTACATATGATATGTAATATAGACTCTGTATGAATTTATACCAGGTCAAGTTATTATCGATCTGACAAAGGGTTACCTGTCCACTCAACAATTAAATATGTTTGAAATGGAAAAAAAAAAGTGGAAGTCAGGTTAGTTCTGAACCTCAACCGGTGTTTGGTCTTGGAATTTAAATCTAGGGAAAGTCCATTAATGGTAGACTGACCAACCTATTACCCTCTATTCCTACCACTATATTGAACCACCCACTATGGGCTCAACACTTCAGACAACCCACATGGAAAGGAGTGGGGTGGCATACTCGATGCTCCTCCCATCACTGAGAAGTTTGAGGTTCCATTACTCCTTCATAACTAATCCCTTGAGTCTCATTTCACTTGTTCATTTATTTGTTTACACTTTGCGTATGGCGCTAGAATTTGTCTCTCTTATGGAATTCAGCTCTTTTATTGCATTCGTCCGTGTGAATTATCTCCACAAGAATAATAAGTACTCTATTACCCTTCTTCAAAAGTTTTATATGGGTCCTTATATTATTTAAGGTTTGTTTTATGGTGGTTCTCTGTGCAAATTCCTTCTTGAAAATATTATCTTATGTCCAAGGAATGCATGTTTTCTGCAAAAAAATACTCTAGGTGTAAAAATACAAGTACCTTGTGTATTATATTCTCTGTTCATACATTGTGTCCTCTCTGGAAATAAGTTTTCCTTTGCAAATGTAAAAAAAAAAACAGTATGTTTTCCATGGACTATATCCTTTGTCTAAAAAAGCTTGCTTTCTATGTGGAAGTTTTTGTGTATAAAAGAAAGTCTATGTGAGCCAATTTCTTTATATATATCTATATTTTCAATTCTTATTATCTATAAAGTACTTCCTTCATCTATGCATCGTTCTTATATGTAGATTAAGTTTTTAGTAAAATATATTGCGTTCTCTATGGAATAGTTTTTTTGTACAAAAGAAAGTCTCTATGAGTCAATTTATATATATATATATATATATATATATATATATATATATATATATATATATATATATTTGCAATGCTCATTCTATGTGAAGTGCTTCCTCCATCTATGAATTGTTCTTCTCTGTACAATAATTTCTTGGTAAATATATATTTTATGTACTCTTTATTCGAGGGGTTTTGGTTGGCCCAAGGTGAGATAGACCCACAACCTCATATTGAGTTATTTTGCAATGAGGCATCGTGAATTCCGAGCCCTAGGTGAGAGTTGATAATGAATGCAGTTAAGGTTTTAAACTTTTGCAAAATATTGGACCTAGCTAAATTCCATGAAACTTCTTGTATTAACTTCAATACAATTCTTTGTATGTTTAATTCGCATTCAAAGTATTCATGTTCATGTTTACTGGTTATCATATTTCTCAAACCTACTACCCATGGATTGATTACCAATGTTTAATAGTTAATGTTTACCTATGTAATATTTCTACAACTACCTTCTTTCCCTAACAGAGTTATTCCTCTGAACTGATTGATAATATAGGTCAATCCAGGAAATAAAAAAACCTTAATGTTATAACCTCCGCCATAGTTAGGTTTACGTCCTTCTAAGGTAGGAAATCAGTGTCGGGATTTTCCTCTATGTAAAATAAAGGCAAATCTTTTTTTTTAAAACTGTTTAATTTAGGAATAGTTTTTGAACCTAACGACCAAGAGTTCCTTTCATTTCCTTTGGTCCATCTAAACATGATTTTGACAAAATAAGTCCAGGTTTATTTCGTTGAATAAATTTGTATAATTCATCCAGAATCTTTATCATTATCATTCTAGATTTTGTGAGGAGGAAAGTAACTTGCTATTGCTTCTTCTCTATTAAAAAAATGTTTCCCTTAATGATTAAAGTTCTTTGTTTTCTCTATAAATATATTCTCTATATTTTAGATACTTAAATATTTTAGAGAACATGTACAGGGATAATGAAACAACATAGATTCTATTTGCAATCTATTCTTTTTATTTAAATTGATTAATGAAAGATTTATGCATGGATAAAAATTAAGTATGGGTTCCTTCTTCTTTGCGAGAGATGTAGGAGCATCGATCCACCTCAGCAACACGCCATCTAGACAACACATCAGCATGCATTCAAGGAGGGGAGAGGTGCCATCCCTCTCGTTTTCCCCTCATATTTAAATTTCAAATGCAAAATAAAATGCAATTAAATGATGTAAGGTTGGAAGAGACAAGTTGATGCCTTTTTGCGGATAGGAGATAAGGTCTCCTTTAATGGCTGACAGGTTGACATGATATGGATCTGATTCAAACTAGATGGCCATTGAATGCAATTAAATGTAATTAATGAGAGTAGGTAGCTTGGAGGGAAAGGCTTGAGAAGCCCCTCTTTTGTAAAATATCTTTGTATCTGATTTCATTAAGAATATTAGAACAGATAGGAAGTTAGGAGTAGAGGAGACGAGAGAGCGGTGAGACTCTGTTGCAGTCCAAACTTTGTAAACATATGTATAAACATTCAGAGATAATACACACATATTTTTTTCCTGCATATGATTATGTGTGTGTTTATATTTATATGAATGAATTCCATTTGTGTGTTTATATGAATGTATGGTGTAGATGTATGTGATAGATTTCATCTGTAGGGATAGATAGAATTTATCTATATTTGAGTTTGTTGGAATTGTTTCTAGTTTCTTTAGGTTGTGCAAGGAGTACAGAACAAAGTATTGAAACTCTGTAGACAATGCAAGGAGTGTGCATATGAACTCTTTCGAGTTAGAGAAGAACGTTCCAGGAGGGCACACAAGAGCATTTAATGACTCAAGGAGATCCTCAGAGATACTGAATACTTTGGAGGAAAGACTGTGCAGAGAAGGAAAAACACAAAGAATAGAATTGTTGAAGATTATGTAGAGCTCTGCCAGGAGGGCGTTGAGCAGGTGCAAGGAGTGAAAAAAAGAACTTTGTTTCAACTCCAAAGAGAAGAGAAGTGTCAAGGAGAAGACACTCACAGATTTGTTGAACACTCTTTCTAATAGATCTGCAAGGGTGAATTGAGCAGATGCAGGAGATGCTTTATAGAACATGAAGAAGAGTTTAGGGTTCAGGAGGAAGAATTGTGCAAGGGGTGCACTAGGCCAACACTCAGACAAAGTGTTGAAAGACAACCATATGAATTCCATTCAAGCGTAAGGAGTGCACCATAGGTAAAGTTGTTTCACTTTACAAGATCAGGAGGTCGAGCACAGAGTGTGATAGGAGGGCACCATAATTCTTTTAAGGAAGTAGGTGAGTCCTTGGAAGGCTGAGAAATTTCTCATCTTGGGAGAGACAGTGTGAAGTTACACACAGAGCGCAATTGTGCATCAAGGCCGACGTTAAATTTCATTTCCAAATATCAGGAGGGAAAGCACCGTCGATATCCAATACATTAGGTATTACAAGAGGTAGATCAAAGGCAAAGCCTTTGAAATGTATGAAACCTTCCAAGTCATGGAAGAAAGAATAAGCCCAGGAGGAGGAGCGATAGTGATAGTTGGCTCGAGCACTGTGAAGAATATGAACCATCAGATCAAAGTCCAGACAACTAGGAACAAGCACAGAGGAGAATAGATCTCAGTCATTAGATCTGAGCACATGGACCAACATTCGTTGGATCCAGAGGTGAGTGCACGGGTCTTAAACTATTTTATGTGCACAAGAGAGTAGACTTGTGAAGTCCCAAATTTCCAAAGCAGTCAGGACCATCCATCACTAAGGTTGATAGGTCGCAGGAGATCGAAATATCTGGGAGATAGAGCCTCGAGAAATTTGCAAAAAGCATAGAGAAAAAGTACCGAAGCCCAAAGAAGTAGAGAATATCTAGACCGTTGGATCCATAAGGATGTGTGGCGGAGATCCACATATTTAGGATAAAGTGTTGGCATGTTTTACAGGCAGCGTATGCTTGTCATTAATGGAAAGTACAACAACAGAGAAAGCTCACGAAGACCATAAGAAATAGTGCAGAGGTGCACACAGAGTGCAGAGTATGTGTGTTTGTCATTGATGGAAAAGATCACAACCAATAACACAATGATGATCACATGGCAAGATCAGAAGGTAAATTCCATTTTGGGTATCAGAAACAAAGACTCCATTTCAGAGTTCTGGATACTGGGAGTTGAAGAAGTCAAGATTCAAGACTCTTCATCACAGGAGTCCCGAAGTGTCGAAATGCGAAACACCAAAAATCCTAAAACATGCACATCAGCTGGAGTTTCATATACCGAGAGTTGGAGGAGTCAAGAGTCAAGACTCTTCATCACAGGAGTCCCGAAGTGCCAAAATGCGAAAAGATAAAAATCTTGAAATAGGCACATCAACCGGAGTTTCATATAATGGAAGTTGGAGGATTCAAGAGTTGAGACTCTTCATCACAGGACTCCCGAAGTGACGAAATGTGAAACACCCAAAAATCCTGAAATAGGCACATCGAATAGAGTTTCAGATACTAGGAGTTGGAGGAGTCAAGAGTCGAGACTCTTCATCACAGGAGTCCTAAAGTGCTGAAATGCGAAATGTCGAAAATACCAAAATAGGCACATCAACCAGAGTTTCATATACTAGGAGTTGGAGGAGTCAAGAGAGGAGACTCTTCATCACAGGAGTCCCGAAGTGCCGAAATGAGAAATTGCAAAAGCGTTGTATGGATAAGTGCTTGGTCACCATCGGTGGTCACTTCAATGAAGGCTCAAGGGAGGAGGTATCATGAAGCTAATCTCTATTTCAGAGATCGTGACTTGGAGAGATGAGATGCCTCACCACAGGAATGCCAAAATGTCGAATTGTGAAATGGTGAAATAAGCACAAGACCCTTCATTTATGATCTAATGGTGTAGATTATTAGGGAATATGATTGAAGGGATATTGTTGCTCTTTTCATATAATCAAGCAGTGGTGATTCAGTTGCTGATGTGGTTTTTGGAGGTTCACAATATTACTACTAGAAACGACTGATTGTTTCTGCCAGAGGACTGGAAGAGACTTCAGGGTGATTTCCAGAGAAGATGAAGATTCCTAAGGCATATTCCAGTGGAATCAATACTGTTCAGGAGGTGATTGACAGATGGAAGAGCGCTGAAGCCTATAATTGCAACAAAGAGGATGGGCTCGACTGTGATAGAGAAGACAAAGAGTCTCGACTGCTAGACAGGATAAGGAATCTTAGCATAACACCCAGTGATGATGGACACATAGGTTTAAAAGCCAGAGAAGTTGAAGAGTTGCAATGATGATCAGGTAGAGCACTCTCCATGAAGAGCATGTAGAAGCATTGCACATAGGGGATGTACAAGGTGCATAGAGACTATAAGAATGCAGAACAAAGAAGATATGGGTGTTGTTGTAGAGAGGAATCACACACAGGGAAATGGATGTTGTGCGCAGGAGATAAAATACATAGAAGAGACGTAATTTAGAGAATAAAAAAAAGATGCAGAGCATAAAGCACAGCAGAAGCAAAGAACAAGGATGCATAGCTGAGACAGTAAATGAAGGTTGTGGTGCACTTGTAGAGAAGAGTATAAGATTAGAAAGTGCAATAAGATGCAGGCAGAGAGACACTGATACAGGAGAGAAAAGCAGTGTAGCAGAACAGTGATGAGACTGGTAAGCCATTGATGAACATTATATCACGGTAACAAGTTTTAGTAGCAAAGATTTATATTTCAGGGTGGTAGGGAGGTGCTAGGGAGGACTGTTTTCCTCAGAGGTTCAAGTGGGTGCTTGAACACAGGGAGTTGTAGCTTCCATCTGGTTGCAGCCAGAGAAACCAGGGTGGCAGGGTGGTGCAAGGGAGAACTATTGTTCTATGTTATACAAGTTGGTGCCTGTGTGACTGGAAGTTGGTGCTTCCATCCAGTTGATGCTGGAATAATTAGGGAGTTGTTACTTCCTTCTAGTGGGTGCTAGAGAAACCAGGGAGTTGGTGCTTCCTTCCAGTGGGTGTTAGAGAAACCAGGGAGTTGGTGCTTCCTTCTAGTGGGTGCTAGAGAAACTAGGGAGTTGGTGCTTCCTTCTAGTAGGTGCTAGAGAAAACATAGATTTGGTGCTCTCAGAAAGTTGCATCTTTCAAAATAGAGGTTGTAGCCTCACTATGAGTTGGTTCTGATAAGTATGATAATGTATAGAATGTAAAGATTACTTATCATATAAAGAAGAAGAGGTTTTTAGCCTTTATGGGTTTTCTCAGAAAATATTTGTCTCTGTATATTTCATATGTGTGAATGATGTTTAATGTTCTATTGCTTACTTCCTTGCATTATTGTGATTTTCATTCAGTTCTTTGCAAAGAGTTTAAAATAAGCATAATTGTTTCAGCTCGGTAACAACTGATTCACTGCCCCCCCCCCTGCCCCCTCTTAGTTGTCCAACAATTGGTATCAGAGGCAACCCCTTTTATCTAAGGGTAGATCCTAGAGCTTAAACATGTCAAGCCATGAAGGAAATTCAACCAATAAGGCCCCTCTGTTCAATGGAACAAACTTTACCTTATGGAAAGTTAGAATGAGAACCTACATAATGGCTTTAGGTGCAGATGTCTGAGATGTGGTAGATACTGGTTATGTAAAGCCAGTTGTACTAGATAATAAGGATGAAAAGATAGAATTTAGATTCAAACCTAAGGCTATGAATGCTATCCTAAGTGGGCTTGCAGAAGAAGAATTCGTAAAAGTTATGCACCTAGGAACTGCCAAAGAAATCTGGGACAAACTCATTAGCTGTTATGAAGGTAATGAGAAGGTAAAGGATGCCAAGATTCAAACCTATAGAGTACAGTTTGAACAACTAAATATGAAATAAGATGAAATTGTTGGAAAATACTTTCTAAGAGTTGAAGAACTGGTAAATTCAATGAAAGCACTTGGTGAAAAAATTGAGGAACTTTTTTTAGTTCAGAAAATTTTGAGATCTCTACCAGATGGGTTCAACCCGAAGGTCTCTGCTATAGAAGAACTTAATGATCTAAAAACATTGGATTTTGATCAACTTCTAGGAACATTGAATTCATATGAAATGATAATAGTTAAAGATAAACCCACCTCCAGAGAAGCATTATTTAAGGCAAACAAGAATGAGGATTCTGAGCTTGATGAAATTGAAGCAAAATTTGTGAAGAGACTGAAGATGGGATCATGAAAATACAAAGGTAAACTGCCTTTTAAATGTTTCAAATGTGGTAAGATAGGTCACTTAGCAAATAAATGTCCTCACAAAAGAAAGGATCAGACATGTGATGATGAGGAGAAGCACAAACACATACATTTCTTTAAAGAGAATAATTTTAAGAAGAAAAGTATGTGTGTAAACAATGATGATGATCCTTCAGATGATGAAGACAATGAATCCTCTATTGAAGATAAACTAAATGAATTCATACTTATGGCCAAAGAGAATTATGATCATAAAGCACAGGCAGTGATGATAATGATGAATAAGTTGTGGTTGATATGGAAGGATAACTTATCAGTGCACTGGAAGAGATTGATAAACTCGGAATTAAGAATAGAAAGAAAAAACAATTGTTGATACAGTTCGAGAAAGACAGTAAAAAACCTGATGACTATTGTGCCCTTATAAAAGTGGAATTAGAAGAGGCAAAGAAAATCGAGGACATTCTGAAACAATAGTTATCATAAAAGAAGGCAATATGTAAATCTTTGGAAGAAGAAGTAGTGAAAACTAGGAAAGAGTTGGAGAGGTTTCAAGCCTTGTATCATCAGAATCTGTCAAGTATCAAAGCCTCAGAAGGATTAGCCACCATTCTGAATCAGCAAAGGAATCCAAAGCTGAAAACTAGTTTGGGTTATGAAGAGGGATCAAGTAGTGGTCAGCCAAGAAACAAATAACCCATTAGGTTTGTCAAATCCTCAAACATTGACAACAATCAGTCTGTAGAAACAAAGAAAGAAAATCATATACCAAGAAGGAATGAAAGAAAAAGTACCAGAACCGAATCTGTAGATCAAGGAAATTATTGGCATGAAATAAATCGACCTCCTCAAAGAAGACAAAAATTTTCCAGGTACCAACGTTTTTTCTATGGATATTGTTTCTTTTGTTCTAACTTTGGTCATAAAGCTGTGAATTGTTCTTTAAAATTAAATTATGAGCAATCATTACATTCAAGGTATAGATATATTCCACAACAAAGAATGATACAGCCAAGTAACAAACCACGACAGACTGCAAATCATTTGATGGATGGGAAAAGGACACAGGTTAAGCATAACAATCATTATGATCCTTTATTTGACGAACAAGAATGTTACATCTGTCATAACTATGGACATAAATCTATTAACTATCGCTTAAGGAAATGTGAACCAGATTTGAATTCCCCTGCTAAAAATGTCAAGGTTTGGAAGAAGAAAGAAAGTGACAAGTGTGGATTGTGTTGTTAGCTCAAAGAAAAACGAACCCTTGGTATATAGAAAGTGGATGCTCCAAACATATGATGGGAGACAAAGGTAAGATTCTATCTCTAAGTGAAAGAAAATCAGGAAACGTAACATTTGGAAATGATGCTCTAGGTAAAATAAAGGGTAAAGGGATGGTGAGTTTAAGTAATGGAAAAGGAAAAGACCAAGATGTTCTACTTGTATATGGGATGAAACATAATCTGCTCAGTGTAAGTCAAATGTGTGACAGAGGATGTGAAGTGGTGGTCACGTCCAAGGACTGCAAGATAAAGTCTATAAACTCAGGACAAGTGGTGGCCAAAGGCATAAGGACAAAAAATAATGTGTATGTGCTGAAAGAAGATAGAGAAGAGTGTCATCTAACAAAACATGATGAAAGCTGGTTATGGCATTGGAGACTTGGACATCTAAACTTTGACCATTTAATCAAGCTCAAAAATCTTGAGGTAGTAAAAGATCTTCTGAGAATATCAAAGCCCCAAGATTCTATGTGTAAACCCTGCCAAGTAGGAAAGCTAACCAAGACACAATATAAGTCCAAGAGCTCTACTTCAACAGAGAAACCACTCCAACTAGTTCATATGGATTTATGTGGACCATCAAGATAGGAAGGCACAAGAAAAGAAAACTACTTCATGCTGATTATTGATGATTACTCCAGAATTACTTGGGTTGCCTTTCTCAAGGAAAAAGATGAAGCATTTGAGAAGTTTAAAAAATTTAAGGCTTTAACTGAGAATCAAACAGGCAAGAGGTTAAGGGCAGTAAGATTAGACAGAGGAGTAGAATTTATGTCAAGTGATTTCAAGGAATTATGTGATAAGCATGGGATCAAGAGAGAATACACAATCCCAAGAACTCCATAACAAAATGGAGTAGTTGAGAGGAAAAACAGAATAGTGCAGCAAATGGCTAGGTCAATGATGAATGAGAAGAACATTGGTCAAACCTACTGGATAGAAGAAATACACACAGCATTTCATGTTCTTAACAGAGCCCACCTCAGACCACAAAGTGACAAGACACCTTATGAACTATGGTATGGGAGACTTGCTTCAATCAAACACTTCAAAGTCTTTGGAAGTAAATGTTACATAAAGAATAATGATGAGAACCTTGGAAAATATGATGACAGGGATGATGAAGGTATCTTCTTAGGGTATGCTACAAACATTAAAGGATACATATGCTATAATAAGAGGCTGCATAAAATGGTTGATTGTGTTGACATAAAATTTGATGAAGGAATCCCAGCAAGAGAGGTGTACAATAATGAGTCTTGTACAAAGGACACAACTGAACCTGAAGATGAACAGGTCCAAGAATCAGAAAATGAATACTCTGAATCAGATGAAGACACAGATACTTAGACAGAGTCAAATCAACAGACAACTTCAAATCTCTCCTCCAGAATCACTCAAAAGAATCATCCTGCAAGTCAGATAATTGGTGAAAAAGACAAAGGTGTACAAACTAGGAGAGAGATAATCAAAAACACCAAACAATCACATATAGCTTTCATATCCATGCTGGAGCCCAAGAATTTTAATGAAGCTAGCAAAGATGGCTATTGGGTTAAAACAATGAATGATAAACTTGATCAGATTGAGAAAAACAATACATGGGAGATGGTCCATAGACCTAAAGGTAAAAATATCATTGGTTCCAAATGGATCTTTAAGAATAAGTTGAATGAGCAGGGACAAGTTGTCAAGAACAAAACAAGATTGGTCTGTAAAGGCTATGCTCAAATAGAAGGAATGGATTTTGATGAAACATTTGCACTCGTAGCAAGATTAGAAGCTATCGGAATATTTCTTGCCTATGCTTGTCATAAAAGGTTTAAAGTCTATGAAATGGATGTCAAGTTAGCTTTTCTAAATGGATATTTAAATGAAGAAGTCTATATGGAACAACCAGAGGGTTTCGAACTGTCTGATAACCCTGACTTAGTATGCAAGATGAAGAAAGATTTATATGGGTTAAAAAAATCCCCTCGTGCCTGGTATCACAGACTGGATACGTATCTCAAAGACAAAGGGTTTAAGAGAGGAACAATTGACAACAATCTATATATAAAAATAGAGGATAATGATTTTCTCATCATGTTGGTCTATGTATATGACATCATCTTCGGATGTAATAAGGATTCATTGGTACAATGGTTTTCTTCTGCCATGGAGTCTGAGTTTTAAATGTCTATGATAGGTGAACTGTCATTTTTTCTTGGGCTACAAATTACTCAGAGGTCTGAAGGGATGTTCATTTCTCAAGAAAAATATCTAAGAGAAATGTTGAAAAGGTTTCAAATGGAAGATTCTAAGCATGTGGGCACACCTATGGTTACTAGATGCAAATTAAGCAAGGATGATGACTCACCTAATGTTGATCAAAGTTCATATAGGTCAATGATATGAAGCCTGTTGTACATCACAACATCTCGCCTAGACATAATGCATGTTGTTGGAATGGTAGGAAGATATCAGTCTGCACCTAAACAAAGTCATTTGCTAGCTGTCAAAAGGATATTCAAATATTTGAAAGAAACAATGAACTATGGCCTATGGTATCCTAAGAATCA
>JZKD02S2124812.1:36081-46169 GCA_000966675.3 Picea glauca
CTCCTGCTCTCCTAAACTGTCTAATCTATAATTCAAATCTACCTACTTTCATTAATTGGGCTTAAATTCTTTTTACATTGATAGATGAGAGAAAATCGGTCACGATCTGTTTACAACAACCCGATATAAATGTAAGTACACTTCTAGCTACTATATTAATATCCGCTTCTTAATCTTTCAAAAAAATTTCAAAACGTGGAAAATTTGTGCTGCGCTTTTCCCAGCTGGCTTCTGCTTTCACGCTTGCTTGGCTTCCGGCAATGCTCCTGCATCATACTCTCTCACCTAAAAAAATTTATGAGCTCTTGTTCATGAGCTCTTGCATGGTCTGTCCATGCTTCTAAATTTCTACTTCATCCTCCCAAATGGCCTCTTCAACTAGATGTCCCTTCCATTTGACCAAGTATTCAAAATGCTCTTTTCTCTTAGTCTTCCTGCTGACTCTCTTGCCAATTACACTTTCCATATGTGGCTTTTCATCTATAGGCATTTGTTTGGTCCACTGAACCTCTATCTTTTCATCCATTGCTCCTATTTCTTTAGCTCTGTAAGGGTACAAATCCGCAACATTGAATATTGTTGAGATTCTGACCCCATCGGGTAATTCAATATCATATGCGTTTACCCCAGATTTCCTTATGACCTTGCATGGTCCAATATTTTTCATATTTAGTTTTTTATATGTTCCCCTTGGGAACCTTTCCTTCCTCAGATGTGCAAGAATCAAATGACCAACTTCAAATTGAAGTTCTCGCCTGTGTTGATCTGCTCTCCACTTGTATTCTTGACTTGAACTCCGCAATCTCTCTTTGACTTGGCTATGAAGCTCCTTCATTTCCTCTACAAAGTCCTCTGCACTAGCACTCCTAAATTTGGCTTGTTCTGAATCTTTCAATTTAGAAACCCCCCTTGGCTGCATTCCATATACAATTTGGAATGGACTTTTCCCTATTCTTCTATTAAGAGAATCATTATAAGTGAATTCCACCTGTGGCAGAATGTGATCTCATTGACTGTGGTGTTCAGTCACTAAGCTCCTCAACAAATCTCCCAAGATTCTATTCATGACTTTTGTCTACCCATATGTCTGAGGATGATATGCTGAGCTAAAAGACAAACTTTTCCCCGACTTCCTCCATAAGTTCCTCCATAAATTCCCTACAAACTTGGTATCTCGATCAGACATGATACTCTTTGGCAAGCCGTGAAGTCTGACGACTTCCTTAAAAAATAGGTTCGCAATATGAGTTGCATCACTAGTTTTCTGGCATGGTATGAAATGTGCCATTTTTGAAAATCTGTCGACTACCACAAAGATCAAATCATATCCTCTCTATGTCCTTGGCAATCCTAATATGAAATCCATTCTCACTGCGTCCCATGACCTTTCTGGTATGGGTAATGGCTGGTATAACCCCGTGTTTTTCTTTTTCCCTTTTGTGTGCTGACAAATCCTACATCTGTCCACAAATTTCCTAACATCTGTTCTCATCCCTGGCCAAAAATATGAGCCATTCAACTTTGAGAATGTATTATCATGACTGAAGTGTCCGACCAATCCTCCACTGTGTTTTTCCTTCAACAAATTCTCTCTCATGGAGCATCTCAGAATACATAGTTGATTTCCCTTGAACAATAATCCATCCTGGATCATGTATTCAATCCATTGGCTTCTATCCCTAAGAATTTGATTCTCAAATGGTGCATATGCCTCTTTAAAATCTGGATCATCCCTATACATTTATTTAAGGTTATCAAAACCTAAAGTCTTGACTCTGAATTTCCGCATAAGCAAACATTTCCTACTCAAAGCATCAACTACTTTGTTAGCAGTTCCAAAAATATGCTTAATCACAAAAGTAAAATTTTGCATGAATTTAACCCATTTAGCATGCTTTCAGTTCAACTTCTCCTGTCAAGTCACGAATTGCAAAGTGTGATTATTGCTGTACAAAACAAACTCCTTGGGAACCAAATAATGTCTCCATTTCTTCAATGCTTGTATGACTGCATAGAATTCTTTGTCATACATGGAGTACTTAATCTTCGCTTCATTCAATTTTTCATTGAAATATGTGACCAACCTGTTGTCTTGGCTCAAGACCACTCCAATCGCAAATACACCCGCATCACACCTGACCTTGAATGTCTTGCTGAAATCTGGCAAAACCAGAATTGGTTGCTTAGGTATCTTCTTCTTCAACAGATTGAAACTCTTCTCCGCTTCCCTCATCTAGTGAAAAGATTTATGTCTTTTCTTCACTGTATCCATCATTGGTGTGCTGATTCCACTAAAGTTTCAAATCAATTTCCTGTAGAAACTTGCCAAACCATGGAAGCTTCGAACTTCAAACACATTTTTTGGAGATGGCCAATTCTTAATCGCATTTACCTTTTCGGGATCCATCTTCAACTCATTCGTAGAGATAAAAAAACCCAAATAAATGAGTTTTGTCCTCATAAATGATGATTTATTCATATTAATTAGCAATTTCTCTTGTTGTAATCTCCTCATCACTGCAGCTAAATGCTTTAAGTTCTCTACTTCTGTCTTGCTGAAAATTAATATATCATCAATATATACAATGATGAATTTCCCAATGAAATCCTTCAGGACTTCGTTCATCAACCTCATGAAAGTATTGGGTGCATTTGTTAAGCCAAATGGCATGACAAGCCATTCATACAACCCCTCATTTGTCTTGAATGTTGTCTTCCATTCATCACCTTCTCTCATTTGAATCTGATGATACCTGCTTTTCAAATCAATTTTTGAAAAAAATCTTGCTCCACTCAAGAAATCCATCAAGTCATCCATCCTTGGCAATGGAAATATATATCTGGTGGTAATATTATCGATTTCCCTTGAGTCTATACACATTCTCTAGCCTCCATATTTCTTTGGGCTGAGCACTATCGGAACAACACATGGACTCAAGCTTTCTCAAATCAATCCTTTGTCCATTAAGTTTTGGACCTGCCTCTTAAATTCTTCATTTTCTTGTGGCGTCAACCTGTACGTGGATTTGTTTGGTAAACTGGCTCCAGGTATAAGATCGATGTGATGGCTTATACCCATAATAGGTGGCAACGAACAAGGTATTTCGTCCACCACTATATCAGCAAACTCTTCCAGCAACTCTTGGATTTCTTCTGGTAAATCATCTATCCTCGTACTGGTCAAAACAATTCTGGGCTTCCTGACCACAATAAATTGTGTCTTCCTTCTTCTTAACCTCATTAAGAAGTTCCTTCCCACTCATGATAAGTACAATGTTGCTCATTTCTATTTTCACCTCTTTATTCTTAATTGACAACAACATGTGAGTCCTACCATTCGTCTCCAGGGTGTACGTGTTCTTTCTCCCATCATGAATCATGTTTCTATCATATTTCCACAGTCTACCCAACAATAGATGACAAACATCCATGGGAATGACATCACATAATATTTCATCCTTATATCCTCTTATTTTAAATTCAACTAAACACTATTTAGTAACATTTACTTGATGTCCTTTTTGTAGCCACGAAACTCTGTATGGGCTTGGATGTACAAAAGTCTCCAGCTCTATCTTTTCTACCATCTTTGTAGATACAAGATTGTCTATGCTACCACTGTCCACTATGACTTTGCATACCCTGTCTTTGGTTTTGCAAACAGTTTGAAACATATTGTTTCTTTGGGATGGGTTCTCTACCTCCTTCTCCGTATTCAAGAGAACTTTCCTCATCATTAAGGATCTTCCGCCCTTAGCATCTTTTGTCTCCACATTCCATCCTTGAGGTTCAGCAATGTGAGTTTCACTACCATATTTTTTCTTATCTGGACACTCATAGGATTTAGGTCCGATCTTTCCACAGAAAAAACATTTTACTTCACCACCTCTGCCTCTTCCTCTTCCTCTAACTCGAGGAAAATTATTTCTGTCAGCATAATTCCCTCTCTATGAGCTTCCTCCTCTCTCATGTTGAGTTTGGGGTTTCTTTCCCTCTTCTTTAGATTTCTGAGTTCTATCTTGGGCAATTCTTTTTCCTCTAGATTGACTTCTACCTTGGCCTCTTTGACCTTGCTTTCGACTCAGCTTCTCTTCAACTTTCAGAGCCATCTGATAAGAATCCTCCACATTCTGAAGGGTTATCATGCTCATCTCATCTTGAATTTCATATCGCAGACCATTCATGTACCTTGAAACTTTTTCATCATCGTTTTCCCGATGACCTGCTCTGATGTTTGTCTTGTAGAACTCTTCAGTGTATTCTTTCACTGACATCAGCTTCTGTCTCAAATTTTGTATCCTCCGAAATAGAGTGATTTGATAATCCCTGGGTATAAATTTAGCTTTCATCTTTGCAACCATTCTATCCCATCTTTTTATTTTCTGCTTGCCCTTGCAACGTTTGTCATCCCACAATTCATCCCACCATAGTGTTGCATGCCCTTTAAGTCTAGTAATAACATGTTTGACTTTCTTGTTTTCCTCGACATCCTCATAGTCAAAGTATTTATCTAGAGCTCTAATCCAGTCTAGAAGCTCTTCAAAATATAGGTTTCCCTCATACACTAGAATGTCCATTTTTTCTATGGCACCTATCCTTGCAACAACCCTCAATAGGCATTCATTTGTAGCATCTTTGACTGCAACTTCTTCTCCTTCATTTCCAACTTCATTTTCACGGCCAGCCTCGCTAATATCCCCAGCATCAACTATGCACCTCTGTGTTGTCTCCATGGCATCAAGCTTGGCACGTAACTCACACATTTCTCCTTCTCTTGCTGGATCAGACATTGGCATTGGCATGTCTCTTCTTCTTGGTGGAATGGTTGTAAAATGTTCCTCTTTTCTCTGCTATAGAAATCAAAGAACTTGTTCTGAGCTCTGATACCACAAATGGTGCAGACCCCGACTCTCAGGCCAAGATCTGCACAGGATTGTTCTAAATCTGCCCTGAATCAAATTGACTTTTCGATTCCTCCACAGGGAATCCCACACACACACCATAGTGTTTTCCATAGGCCCTTATAGGTATTCCCACATGATAAAACACAAGGCATCAACCCAAATCTCCTAACCAACAATATGATCACGCCCTTTTCCGAATCGGGATTTCGGGTTTTGCGATATCGTGATTCCTGTTGTCAATTTTCTTGTCTCTTCAACCTCTAAAACCTGAAATGCCGAATTGCTGAAATCTTTGGCTGCGTCCTCCTCCACAATTGCGTCGCGTTTCGCGACTTCAGGAATTATGGTGCAAAGGACCCCGATTCCTTGTCTTCGAAAACACCGAAATGCCGAATCTCGATACGTTAAACAAAGGCTGGCTCCCCAACAGTTATGAACGGGACTCTTTCACCGATTCAGAGTTTCAAACTTTGTGATTTCATGAATCCTGATGCAAGGCTTCTCGACTCTCCAACCTTCGAACCCCCAAAATGGTCAATGGAAATTGACACTACCTGGCAACGAGTATGCGCCACCTGTCTTCTCAGTGGTCTTGTGTCTCTGTCGTGGATTCCTGCCACCTATCACTCTTCCTGGTTTTTGGGACTTGAACAAGCCTTCGATTGTCGTTCCCTTACCACATCGAAATCTTGAATTCCAAAATGGTGCTTTCTATAGAATCAACGGCTAATAGCCTCCCTTTAGATCCGATGGCCCACGTTATTTTGGGCTTCCAGGTACTGGGAGTTTGAGACTCTCGATTCCAAACCACTGTCTTCTTGGGTTCCCAAACCCTAAAACAATAAAATGCTAAAACGCCACTTCACCAATACTTCGCTTTTCACGACTTTGGGGTTTCTTATGTGAAGTTCCCTGAATCCTTGTCAATGGGAATGCCGAAACCATGATCCTCGAAATTTCGAAATGCCACTTCAAGGATATTCCAGGTTTCGCAACTTTAGGGTTTTCAATGCAAAGGCCCCTGGCTCCTTGTCATTAGGATTCTTGGTATTCCGAATCCTGAATTACCGAAATCCTGAAATTCCACACTTAACAATCCTTTTTGCGATCTGCGATTTAGAGTGACCAAAATTTTTGTCTTAGACTCCAGATTTACGAATTCCAAATCCCCGAAATGATCTGATGCTCAAAACAGATCACGATCAATAGTCCAAATTGATTCCTGATACCAAAGTGATGGGTTCACCCAACTTCTAACCATCTTGTAGCTTCACTAGATCCTACGGTCCTCGCAACTTTGTAAGTTCTCCACGGAGAATTTCAACCATCCGATTCACTCCTCAATGAATCTCTGTGAAAAGAGCCAATGATCTTTCGTTGGGACTTAACCTTATACGCATTGATTCATCTCCCTCTCTTCCTTTGAATACTTCAAAGGCGCTGACCCTCCTGAGCTTTCTATTTCAATCTCAAGTCTTGAAAGGACTCTTGCATGCACTCTTTGTGGCACTCTTTCAAATACTTCTGTGTATTTGATTCTTCGAGTCTGTGCATTCTTGGCAACATTAGTCTTTCACTCTTCAACCTTAGTTGATAAATATTGCCACCATTCTACCAAGTCTTTCGCTCTGTAATTTTACAGTTCTGTACATTTTTCACATTAATAGAAATTGTGTATTAATGTATTTCTCTATTTCTGGCAATATTTATGTGTATTTCATTTCTTTGTCAAAAACAATCCGGATCAATAAATCATCTACATATAGTAGTAATATCACTGACTCATCATTCATAACCTTGAAGTAAAGGTTACAATCAACTTTACTCTTTCTAAAGCCCAAGCTTGTGAGGAAACTATCAATTCTTCCATACCAAGCTCTAGGAGCTTGCTTCAACCCGTACAAATATTTCTTCAACCTACAGACACGAGTCTTGTTTTCTTCAAATTCAAACTCTTATGGTTGTTGTATATACACTTCTTTTTCAATAACACCATTTCATAAGGTTGTTTTCACATCCATCTGGTGTAACTTCCACTTCATTTTTTTTGCAAGAGTTATGATGGTTCTGATAGAAGTGTATCTAGATACAAGAGAAAAATATCTTCATAATCAATAGATTCCTTTTGAGAAAAACCACGAGCCACAAATATTGCTTTATGTTTTTCAATACTTCCATTCGTTGCATGTTTTATCTTGTATATCCACTTGGAAGATAATGCATCTTTGTTATTTAGTCTAGGAACTAATTCACATACATCATTCGTTATAATGGAATGGTATTATTCTATCATGGCATCCACCCATTCTTTCTTCTAAATGGATTCTTCAAAGAAAGTAGGTTCTTTTTCTATGAGATCACACATTAAGGCCATATAGCTGGAGAATGGCTTAGGTTTCTTGCTTTATCTCATGGTTCCTTCTAGGGCACCATACTTGTCTCCATATTTAATAAGTTCCCTTTCCGAGGATGGATTTCTCTTGTGAGAGATTTCCATATGGAGAGTTTATTCACATTATATCATATCATTATCTTATGGAATCTCATCATCAAGGGTAACTAAAACTTCCTTCATAGGTTCTACAACTCTAGGAGCTACAAATTATTATTCATATACCTCTTCAAGCTGGAATTTCCTTGATATTTTGAGTGCTACATCTTCATCAAAGGTTACATTTATGTTGATCTCAATATGATGGTAACCTGGTATGTAAATTTTGAACGGCTTAGAGATCTCACACTATCCAACAAATATTCCCTTCTTTCCTTAAGGATCCAACTTAGTTCTCCTTTCTTTCATAATGTGTACAAACACTGGACAACCAAATATTTTTAGATGGATTACTTCTGGCTTCTTTTTGGTGAGCATTTCCTTGAGGTTTTTGAATCCAAGTTCACTATGGGATAATATGTTTTGGACATAAACTTTTCTTCTTGCTACCTCATCCCATAAGTGCATTGGAAGATCTTGATTATGGATCATAGTCTTCATTGCTTCCATAATTTTTCTATTCTTTCTTTCTTCTACACCATTTTGTTGAGGATTATAGGGAGTGGTGAGATCCCTCTTAATTATGACATATATGGAAAACCTTCCAAATTTATTTGAGGTGTAATCTCACCCATTATCTGACCTGAGTATCTTGATTTTTCTTTTGGATATATTTTCTACCAAGGCTTTGAATTCCTTGAACTTTATGAGTACTTCATCTTTTAATTTCAAGAAATAAACCCAATTTTTACGAGAGTAATCATCAATAAATGATACATAGTATACATACCTTCTTAGAGAGGTTGATGACATTGGACCGCATACATCTGAGTGGAAAAGTAAAAAACTCCTTCTTCTAGTAGGATACATCCTTTATTATCATCGGAGTTCCTGTCATGTGCTTAAGAGCCAAGTATCTTTTCTAGCTATCGCAAAACATAATCTTCAATTTATTCTATAGTTAAATTATTGTGTGGATCATCATCTTCAGTTGCATGGGAATGATGTATTTTCTTATTTATCTTCTTCAATTCTTCCCTTCTGGCAAGAAAATTCTTAGCAATGTGTCTCATATTATCACAATGATAACATTTATAAGAGTAGAAATTGTTTTCCTTTCTTTGACCCTTATGATATTTATGGAATCTCTTTGGAGAGTGAGATTCTTGATGAAAGTGGGTGAATCTATTTGGAGAGTGATATTCTTTATGAAAATGGGTCTCCTTTTGGAAATGGTACCTTTTCAATCCTCCTTTATCATGAGCATTTGTGGCTTGATATTCATCCATTAATAGTACATATTCTCGGTTGGCCACTCATCCTTCTTCTTGAACACATTCTTCCCATACACCATCAAATTGTAGTTTATCTTTTATTACATAGATAGTTTGGATGAAGGCATTCCAACATCTTGTGAGACCATTAAGAGTTGTCATGATGATTTAATATTTATCCAAGTTCTATCCAATTGCTTCTAACTATTATTTGAAATGAGTAACCCTAGAGAAATAGTCTTGAAATGT
The DNA here is from genome assembly GCA_000966675.3 of Picea glauca. Taxonomy (NCBI): domain Eukaryota; kingdom Viridiplantae; phylum Streptophyta; class Pinopsida; order Pinales; family Pinaceae; genus Picea; species Picea glauca. Next base: position 45,000 of record JZKD02S2124812.1, read on the forward strand.
TTCTCCTTTCTACATCTTTGTAATGTTGAGTTTGGTTCTCAATTCAATCTTCCGGTTGATGTTATTTCCTTCATACTTTATGGTTAGGTAATTAAACATCTCTTTTGGAGTATTCTTAGAAGACGCTTAAGGGATCAGGTGGTCTTTAACAAAATCTGCAATTATCCTTTTGGCCCTAATCACATCCTCTTGTACTTTTCTTTGGATGCATCTTCTTCGGGTTCCTAATGGAGATACACGATGTTGGTCAGGATACCATAGAATCATAAACATCAATCCACCTTTCGAGGGAGATCCTTTCAGAAAACACCAAGCTTATATCAGAAATATTCAAACATCACATGAGATAGAGGGTTGGTCAACACATTTACAGCCTGCTCATATGTGCTAACATATTGGATCATTACAAATCCCCTCTACACCATATCATGAATGTAGTGATACCATATATCTATGTCATTTGACTTATCATGGAACATAGGTTTCTTTGTCATATTTATACAACTCTTTTTATCGCATAGAATCATAGTGGATTCCATATCTTTATCGAACAGACATGTCAACAACTTCTGAAGCCATATGGATTCACAACTGGTGGAACATGTAGCAATGTATTCCTCTTTTTTCGTGCTGAGAGAAATATTGGATTGCTTTCTACTTTTCCATGAAGTCATGGCTGATTCCAAACTGAAACAACATCATGAAGTGATATTTCTATCATAAGAACTTCTAGCCCAATCTGAATCAGTATAACGATACAGTCAGAATTCATCTTCTCCAGTATAATAAATACCATAATCCAATGTACCCTTAAGGTATCTCATCACATGATTTGAAACTACAAGGTGAACATGTTTGGTCTCCACCATATACTAACTCAAGGTGTTCACAGTGAATCATATGTCTGGCATGGTATTCATTAGATACATCAACGGACCAATAATATGTCTATATAGAGTATCTTCAACCAACTTGATGAAGTATCAACCAGGAGCTTCAACTTTTTTTCCATGGGTGTGTTCATCTCTTTACATTCCAACATGTTGAATCTCTTTAGTGTTTCAAATTCATACTTCCCTTGGTTAAGGAGGATCTCATCTAGGCTCTACTAAAATTCAATACCTAACAAATAATGCATCAGGCCTGGGTCTTTGAACTCAAACTCTATAG
>JZKD02S2124823.1:10967-21115 GCA_000966675.3 Picea glauca
CTGGATGAGAAGCTGCATGTCCAAGAGTCCTAGCATATACAAGGCGATCCTTAAGAAATTTAAGGTCTATCTTAACTGTGATCTATCCAAGTGGAAGGGGTATACCATACTATGTCTGGGCCTTCCAACACTCTCTATACCTCACTAATCTTACGAACAAGGGAACATCCTTACTTCAAAGATCACTAAAATTTCCCTAAATTATAATTGTAAAAGAAATAATTATGTATTAGTGCCAAGTCTACCTTAGCAATATAGTTGTAATGACCCACCACATAGGATGAGATAATTATCCATTCTAACTACTAATTGAAAATACTTTCTAATTTAGCAGTAAAACAAAACCTTAAAAGGAATCCTTTCTATCTAGGCACTAGGACTAAACAATCCTAAAACACTGTACATAAGGTTTTGCTTCCCCTTAAGGTCCTCGTCTTTTTAGTCATGCCAAGTTCGTCCTCAACAATCCCAATATTGTAATCCAAAATTTCGGTGGTCCCCACAACGTTGGGGGAATTGCGCTACAACAACGTAGAGTCTAATCTTGGACATAAGCTATGTAAACATGGATCATAGGCCCAGAGAGATAAGCGAGGAAAAGCCAGCTGGGCGCAGGGTAAGACAACGCCCTGAAAAAGTGGAAACACCACTCACTGTAGGCAAGGGCGCTACTTTTGCTAGGAAAAATGCCAAGAAAATCCTTGGCAATAAGCCCGAATCGCGGAAGGAGCAGGCAGTCATAAACCTTTTTTGTGAGCAGGTGGAAACAAAATTCTAGTCGTAGCAATTTCATCTCAGAAGATCTCGGGTTACAGCAAATCAATTTTAGTTTTCAGGTAACGATCACTGAAGGAAGAACCAAAGGACCAGGAATACCTTCAATTTCATCGACAATCCTAGCTGTGACTATTCTCCGAATTTGAATAGGCCCAACCTCTGGACAGACTAGAACCGTGAAGAGTAAAAAGGAATTATCAACAAAAAGAAGTTTCGTCAGCACTATGCCTATGCCCATGGACTTGCGCATTTAATGAATGACTTTATTTGCACAGTTAATGAATGACTTTCTCTTGATGATTTCTTAACGTTCTGGAGATGCAAGTGATCAATCGACCGCCTTGCATCAAGACTCCTCCTAATCGTTCCTAGGATGCATCAATGCATACCAAGAATTTCTCGTCCATGTTAGGGACTTTTAGTATTGGCACTGTTGTCAACAACTCCTTGAGCCTTTGAAATGCTTTCGCACATTTCTAGTTCCATAAAAACTTCTTGTTGTTCTTCTGCAACTCTGTAATCGGATTTTCTATCTTCGAAAAACCCTTGACGAACCATCGATAATATCCCGCTAAACCCATTAAGCTACGTACTTTTGGGGCATTCGTTAGCACAAGCCATTCCATGTTAGCCTCTACCTTTGTTAGATACACAACGATACCTTCGCCAGAGATGACATTCCCTGAATAATGAATCCTTGAGAGCAATGTGACAATTTATCGTAATTTGTGTTCCTGTATACCTAGTAATGCTAGGCACAAACGTTCGTCAGGTTTTTCCATCGTCAAAGAACCTATCAAAATGTCGTCAATGAATACTTGAACAAACGTGTCCAAGTATTCACGAAACACACCTTCATCAAGCTCATGAATACCTTGGATCATTTTTTCGACCCCATAGACAAATGATAAACTCGTAATGTCTGAACCGTGAAGAGTAAAAAGGAAGTATCAACAAAAATAAGTTTCGTCAGCACTATGCCTATGCTTGTGGACTTGCGCAGTTAATGAACGACTTTCTTTGTGTTGTTAGTAGATTATTTAAATGCATTCCGTGTGTTAATGGATTATATTTGTTGTGAAGGGATTGGATTCTGTGAGTGGTGTATGTGCACACCCGGAACGGGATGGGATGATAGAACACATGGTAGGTATGGGGAAGGGGCACGATAAGGCACTAGATGGGAACTACACATGCATCTGCAATAGCTCACATTAACCGGTAGAGACAACCCATCTAGAGACACAAGAAGCAGGGTGTTGACAGTATCATATCATCAACATCAATATCATTATCATAGAATATTAGAATAAGTAGCATAGGAGAAGACAAGGGAGGGGCGCGCAGATATGAGCACTAGAAACCAATGGAAAGAGCCAAGAGGGGCACTCTAAAGTGCGCCCCAAACTGTCTACGGAGGGAAAAGGGAGGGCTCTCGAAATGAGCCCAACAATCAATCATCTTCTTAGATATCCCCACACGACCATTTCTCCCTTCAATATCTCTCTGGAAACCCCAAGTGAAATTCTCTCAAAAGAAACTAAATCATCTATATTTAAGGCTAGGGCCTTCAAGCTAAATGCCTATGTATTCTACTCGAAACATTAACCGGGTTTCTGCAAGCAAAAAAAATTGCCTTTTTATTCAAATTGATCCATACATTAACATAAATTTAAAAGGAATTGCGATCTTCGTTTAAGACATCAAATAATTTTTGTTTATAAGAAAACCTCAGAAGGGAGACTTCATGGATGATTTCTACAATAGGCAATCTTCCTTCTTGAGAAAAATCAATCATACCTAGTCTGCAGTACTGGATATGTTCTGAACGATATATATGTCTATAAATACAGAATTAATAAATAATTAAATCATTGCACAAGAGATATGCTTATAACAACTGAACATAACAAAAAAATTGAAACCAACTCTGCATAACATAAACATGACTTTTGGAACCCTGGTCCCTTCTCCCTGCGTTAATCAAATCTTTTTACTAACAAATTACTACACAAACTGCTATCCAAAAGAGCATTATTCTACATAAATTTTTTAATTAAGAATTAGATCTAAAACAACAATATAACCATGATGTCAATCCGTGAAGCCAATACTCACATCGTATACTAAAATTTGCTATACAAGTTGACGAGCCTTGAAGAGTTGCCCAACACGGTTGATTCTTTTTATACCTCATTCATCAAAAACGGAATCCATATACCAAAAATTTCTAGCAATTTACCAATGCAAAATTTACACAAGCGTACCATAACCGAAGGTGAAGAATCCTATGTCATTATCTCGCTTTGGTGCTTCATCCGACTCCTACCTGCTAACCATTAATACCTCAACAGTACCTTCCATCCAACACTAGGGGTACTCTTCTTCCCCCTGAGCACTCTGATCCGCAAAGGGGCCACACACACCAACTAGAGAACATCTAGCTCCTATCTCGCCTCACAAGTTCAAACTACCACTCTCTATCTGAGCTTGGTATCTCAACTCCCACAAGAAAAATCAGTCAAGAAAATTTTCGGCAGTGTAACCTTACGCATATGAGTTGTTGTCCATTCCTCTTCTCTTCCTTTATTTTATAGATTTTCTCTTAGTGACCCTTCCATTTGCACATTAAATTAGTTTTATTAAAAATCAATTAGGAAATATTCTCCCCCGTACACTTGTCACCCAATCCCTTAGTTGCACCAAAAATTCATTTAATTAAATTGCCAATTTCCCTCACCCACCTAAAAACATTCTTAAAAATGCTCATTGTTGTCTCTTTATTCCCTCAATTTCCTTTAATGGCCAACACCCTTCTTAAAGTTTAATTGAGTTCATTTTAGGAAAGTTCTCTAGACTAGATTCCTTCCTATGTTCCACATTCCTCTTGCATTAAAAATCCCCCCCTCTTGATCTAAGTTCGAATTTAGCAATTTTGCACAAAGAAAACAATTAAATTTTTAGATAATTTACTCCTCTACTTTATAAAATTCACTTTTCCCCTTTTCTTTTCTTCACCCTCCCTTTATTAATTAATTAATAAATTTTTGTTTTTTGTTTTTTATAGTCCTCCTATCCTACTTAGACCTAGGTTTCAAATTCAACTAGGCTTAGCAAATTTTAAGGGAAAGGTTATAATTTAATAAACTTTACTTATACAAATTAATTTAAGGCTGACCATGTCAAGGTATGATATCGTTTTCTAGGCACCTAGGTTGACTCACCGATTTTTAAACATCACGACGTGCCCTTCAAGATGCACTACGTGCTCCAAGGGTGCCACTTGTCTTTATTCATGTTTCATCCATGTGACATGCCCTTCAAGACGCACTACGTGTTCCAAGGGTGCCACTCACCTTTTGACTGATTTTGGTAGACGTCAAGCCCTTGGATTCAATACTTCGTTACGTGACCTTGTGGGAGACTAAGGGCCTCTAAGGAATAAGGACCCTGCCTTATTGCGTGCCCCTTAGAATCTTCCTGAATGACTGTCTCAGTCTACCCTCACAACATCGTGGATCTCTCAAACTACGTAATTGTTAACCTACAATTTGAGCCACAACGAGATTTCTAGTAGGTTGTGGTAGGGCTACTAACACACCTCTCCCTTAATAACTCTAGTTGTCGTGCATGGCCCCTTTACTCCAAATGTGAGTTTGATTACCAATCTATCGTAAGCCTACATCCATCAATGAAACATGTCAGGGTTCCAAAATCAACATCATAATATACCAGTCATATGTCACATATGCAATAACAAAATGACCAAACCATAAACAATCCACTCCCTGACTCGATCTGGAGTCCAAGGAGGTCCATCGATGTCATTGGCATCCTCAATCAGTCTAGAGTCTTGTACACTCAAGAGAAACTAGTCAATAACACCTATCGATACAATATAATAAAATAACATATCATCATATCCACAACATCATCATAATCCATAAGAAAAATAGTGAATCATATAAGGAACCGGATCACTTGCATGCAAATGTCCTCAAAGAATAAGTCCAATTAGGTGTGTGCAAGATCAGGATGTTACATTCAAGTCTTTATTCAAGCATTTTAGAGCATGAATCTTGTGGTTGTTGAAAATTTCTTATTGTTGTTATAAATTGTTACAATGCTATAATTTTATATAAGCTAGTACATTTCTTAAGAGTTGATTGTCTTATGAAGCACTAACATCATTCTAGTACTTGGAATGTGCCCATTTTTTTCCTTGTTGTCTTGTTTTGATCAGGTACACAATATTGTTTATTTTCTTCATCTTCAATAAGACTTAAAGAACCTTTTATCTTGAGTGATCTGTGAGAGGGGAGGATTTCCTTGTGTCATTTTCCTTAGCCTTCTCAAACCCCAAGGTCACTGGGGACGTCTCCCCTGGGGTACTACAACATAATCCTAAATAGAAAGGGATTTCCTATTAAGGTGACAATGATAGGTCATTTCTAGTTACACCAATTTTGTATCCACTTGCCTTGGGCTTTTGGGCAAGTAAAAATTGGGCGATAACAAGACCAAAATAGGTTATCTTCTTCTAATTGAATATAACCAAATTTAGGGACAAATTTTGCATATATCCATTCCAATCCAAGGTTGTATATACCATTAGCCCCATCTTATATGTAGTATTCCATTCCTCCCTCCAATATATGGTTTTATTAGGATATTGAGCATCAATGAAGGTGTCAATATTGTCATCCCTTAACTTATTGAATACACTAGTAGACATCCTTATCAACCTCCACATCTAACCTAGGGTTAATGATAATGTGAATCTTGGGCCCACTTATTGTTTTCCATGCCAACTAGTGGCCCACTAGTGGGAATGAGAGGACCAAGGCTTTCCATATAATGAATGCATTCTATTTCTTCTTGNTAAAAATGCTCATTGTTGTCTCTTTATTCCCTCAATTTCCTTTAATGGCCAACACCCTTCTTAAAGTTTAATTGAGTTCATTTTAGGAAAGTTCTCTAGACTAGATTCCTTCCTATGTTCCACATTCCTCTTGCATTAAAAATCCCCCCCTCTTGATCTAAGTTCGAATTTAGCAATTTTGCACAAAGAAAACAATTAAATTTTTAGATAATTTACTCCTCTACTTTATAAAATTCACTTTTCCCCTTTTCTTTTCTTCACCCTCCCTTTATTAATTAATTAATAAATTTTTGTTTTTTGTTTTTTATAGTCCTCCTATCCTACTTAGACCTAGGTTTCAAATTCAACTAGGCTTAGCAAATTTTAAGGGAAAGGTTATAATTTAATAAACTTTACTTATACAAATTAATTTAAGGCTGACCATGTCAAGGTATGATATCGTTTTCTAGGCACCTAGGTTGACTCACCGATTTTTAAACATCACGACGTGCCCTTCAAGATGCACTACGTGCTCCAAGGGTGCCACTTGTCTTTATTCATGTTTCATCCATGTGACATGCCCTTCAAGACGCACTACATGTTCCAAGGGTGCCACTCACCTTTTGACTGATTTTGGTAGACGTCAAGCCCTTGGATTCAATACTTCGTTACATGACCTTGTGGGAGACTAAGGGCCTCTAAGGAATAAGGACCCTGCCTTTTTGCGTGCCCCTTAGAATCTTCCCGAACGACTGTCTCAGTCTACCCTCACAACATCGTGGATCTCTCAAACTACGTAATTGTTAACCTACAGTTTGAGCTATGATGAGAGTTCTAGTAGGTTGTGGTAGGGCTGCTGCCACACCTCTCCCTTAATAACTCTAGTTGTCGTGCATGGCCCCTTTACTCTAAATGTGAGTTTGATTACCAATCTATCGTAAGCCTACATCCATCAATGAAACATGTCAGGGATCCAAAATTAACATCATAATATACTAGTCATATGTCACATATTCAATAACAAAATGCCCAAACCATAAACAATCCACTCCCTGACTCGATTCGAAGTCCAAGGAGGTCCATCAATGTCATTGGCATCCTCAATCAGTCTAGAGTCTTGTACACTCAGGAGAAACTAGTCAATAACACCTATCGATACAATATAATCAAATAACATATCATCATATCCACAACATCATCATAATCCATAATAAAAATAGTGAATCATATAAGGAACCGGATCACTTGCATGCAAGTGTCCTCAAAGAGTAAGTCCAATTAGGTGTGTGCAAGATCAGGATGTTACATTCAAGTCTTTATTCAAGCATTTTAGAGCATGAATCTTGTGGTTGTTGAAAATTTCTTATTGTTGTTATAAATTGTTACAATGTTGTAATTTTATATAAGCTAGTACATTTCTTAAGAGTTGATTGTCTTATGAAGCACTAACATCATTCTGGTACTTGGAAAGTGCCCATTTTTTTCCTTGTTGTCTTGTTCTGATTAGGTACACAATATTGTTTATTTGCTTCATCTTCAATAAGACTTAAAGAACCTTTTATCTTGAGTGATCTGTGAGAGGGGAGGATTTCCTTGTGTCATTTTCCTTAGCCTTCTCAAACCCCCAGGTCACTGGGGATGTCTCCCCTGGGGTACTACAACATAATCCTAAATAGAAAGGGATTTCCTATTAAGGTGACAATGATAGGTCATTTCCAGTTACACCAATTTTGTATCCACTTTCCTTGGGCTTTTGGGCAAGTAAAAATTGGGCGATAACAAGACCAAAATAGGTTATCTTATTCTAATTGAATATTACCAAATTTAGGGACAAATTTTGCATATATCCATTCCAATCCAAGGTTGTATATACCATTAGCCCCATCTTATATGTAGTCTTCCATCCCTCCCTCCAATATATGGTTTTATTAGGATATTGAGCATCAATGAAGGTATCAATATTGTCATCCCTTAACTTATTGAATACACTAGTAGACATCCTTATCAACCTCCACATCTAACCTAGGGTCAATGATAATGTGAATCTTGGGCCCACTTATTGTTTTCCATGCCAACTAGTGGCCCACTAGTGGGAATGAGAGGACCAAGGCTTTCCATATAATGAATGCATTCTATTTCTTCTTGTTGGGGGTTGTAGCCCATTTCTTAAGTGAGAAAGGCTCCACATACTTTTGGATCAACACCTTCAACTATAAGAATTCTCTATAAATGAGTCTCCATAGACTCTTGGCAAGGAACACCCTACAAAAGTGACATAAATTTTTAGTCTCCCAACTCCCGAGCTTATTTTGCATGGCCAATCATTCTCATCTCAGCAAGGGAAATATTTCCTTCTCATTTCCCCTACTTAATGAAAAATGAAATCNGTTTATTTGCTTCATCTTCAATAAGACTTAAAGAACCTTTTATCTTGAGTGATCTGTGAGAGGGGAGGATTTCCTTGTGTCATTTTCCTTAGCCTTCTCAAACCCCCAGGTCACTCGGGATGTCTCCCCTAGGGTACTACAACATAATCCTAAATAGAAAGGGATTTCCTATTAAGGTGACAATGATAGGTCATTTCCAGTTACACCAATTTTGTATCCACTTGCCTTGGGATTTTGGGCAAGTAAAAATTGGGCAATAACAAGACCAAAATAGGTTATTTTCTTCTAATTGAATATAACCAAATTTAGGGACAAATTTTGCATATATCCATTCCAATCCAAGGTTGTATATACCATTAGCCCCATCTTATATGTAGTCTTCCATCCCTCCCTCCAATAGATGGTTTTATTAGGATATTGAGCATCAATGAAGGTGTCAATATTGTCATCCCTTAACTTATTGAATACACTAGTAGACATCCTTATCAACCTCCACATCTAACCTAGGGTCAATGATAATGTGAATCTTGGGCCCACTTCTTGTTTTCCATGCCAACTAGTGGCCCACTAGTGGGAATGAGAGGACCAAGGCTTTCCATATAATGAATGCATTCTATTTCTTCTTGTTTGGGGCTGTAGCCCATTTCTTAAGTGAGAAAGGCTCCACGTACTTTTGGATCAACACCTTCGACTATAAGAATTATCTATAAATGAGTCTCCATAGACTCTTGGCAAGGAACACCCTGCAAAAATGACATAAATTTTTAGTCTCCCAACTCCCGAGCTTATTTTGCATGGCCAATCATTCTCATCTCAGCAAGGGAAATATTTCCTTCTCATTTCCCCTACTTAATGAAAAATGAAATCGCTTTTTCTTATTTTATTTAGGATCCCTTTATGTATGTAAGAGTGTCAATAAATTGTTATTGCATTTAATACATGCTTTTCCAATGTTAATCTTCCATTTTGGGATAGCTATATAGTATACCATGATGATACCCTTTTCTTGATTTCATTGTATAGACATAGCCAATGTTGAAAACCATACTCATTGGCCTTCAATTTGAATCATAGGTAGTTGAGTCCTTTATTGAACTCCACTATTTGATATGGTAGCAATTCCTTGATGGATCTTTCTTGCCACAGGATGATGTTATGGAATGATATGGAAGATTTCATATAATTTACCTCCATCCCTGTGGATTTGCGATAAACCTACAAAACTTCACCATTTGATAGGGTAGCAATTCCCTGATAGATATTTCTTGCCATACGACGATGTTATGGAATGATATGGAAGATTTCATATCATTTACCTCCATCCACGTGGCTTTGCGATAAACCTCCATAACTCAATCATAAATTTGCGCATCTCTGATGGAGCCATCACAAAACAACATGACATCATCAACGAACAAAAAATGGATTAAAATTAAGTTCTTGCTCAAATTTTTCCCTTTTATACCACTAGAGGGTCTCTCATGGATCAAGTATCTACTAAGTCCCTCTACTATCAAAAGGAACAATAAAAGGAAAGAAGACACCCTTGTCTTAATCCTCTAAAAGGATGGAAGAAGGAAGTAGTAGAACAATTAATAAGTACAGAAAGGGAAACAAAAGAGAAATGTGCCTCCACCTAATTAAGAAAATCACAACTAAATCGAACATGCAATATCATCAATATTATGTACAACCAACTAAATTTATCAATGGCTTTGGAGGGCTCAAGTATTATGATGAATGAAAGCATCTTTCTTGCCTTGATTGAATGGAGGCCTTCGTAAGGCATATTTCTAATTGCYTCACGATTAGAAACAAAATAAAAACTTGTCCATCATCTTTTGTTTTATTTTTCCATCTATCCATGATTTTATTATTATTATATACAAGTTCCTCCTAAGTTTTGGTTTGCCTATAAAATTTCATGATCTTTTGCTTTACACTTAGAAATAGAGATAATATAAAGGAAAAATTAACGTAGACATTTTTCTAAATTAACAATGAGGGTCTATCCTTGTTTCTTTGGTTAATAAAGACAATGAGGGTCTCAATTTTAATACTTCATTGCATTGACAATATGAGCGATTCTTTGGATTCTTTGGAGGGAAACACTTCATTGCATT
>JZKD02S2124834.1:6147-20270 GCA_000966675.3 Picea glauca
AGCAAAGCGAGATTCATTAAAACAGTGTTTCAGCATATGAAAATTAAACACACATAAACAGAGATTGTACTAACACACTTCTAAACTAATGGGTGAATCTTGTGAAGAAGGTGGGCCCTCCCTTCTCACAAGATTCCCCTGGAATGGGAAAGCTAGAAGAAGATAATCAAAGCAGTCTTGTATTCATCTATCAAAATATCATGTTACAGTCTGAAAATGAAGTACACGTCCCTCTCTCTCTCTGAGTTTTTCAATACATAAAACTTGGATGCTCGAATGAAGAATTCCCCTTATTTAAAGAGGGAACCTCCTCGATGCAATATATCAAAAATTACAATGTATATCTGAGTCCTATCTTTAGTCGGATCTTCTTTCTAAACCAAAGCAAGATGTCCTGGTCTCACGCAACAGAAATGCTATTACAGGGGCTGGATGAGGTATTGTTGTTACAACTGGAGTAACAACTTCTTCTTGTAGTTTCCAATGTTGTTTCAGCATCGCAATTCATGGGCTATTTCAGCCACGTGAATTGCGCTCTTGACTGTGTCGGCATTGACCGCTAACTGTAATGGCTTCCTTGTGTTTCAACATCGTTGGTTCTGGCGGTCTCCACTGTGTTTCAGCATCTGCAGCTCTAGACTTTGTGTCTCAACCTCTGCGACTCCGGACTGTATGACAGTTCTGTGTTTCAGCAACAGCGACCTCGGGCTGTATAGCCTCTCTGTGTTCAGCAACAACGACCTTGGACTTGTTGTGACAGTCCTGTGTTCTAGCAACAGGGACCTCGGACTGTGTAACAATTCCGTGTTTCAGCATCAGGGACCTCAGACTGTGTAACAGCTCCATGTTTCAGCATCTGCGAGTCCGTGTTGTGTAACAGTTCTGTGTTTCAGCATCTGCGACCTGGGCTGTGTTTCAGCAACAGGCTTTAAATGTTAATCTGCAGTCTAATCAATGGTTAAGTTCAAAAGTAATGTAAAATATTATGCAAAACAGATTAAACGTATAGTAATGAGAAAGGACGTTGTATACCTTTGGAATGATCAGATGAAGTGGTAGTATGAGTCTAAATACAGGTGATCAAGAGTATAATAGTGGCAAAAAGTATAGGCAAAAAGGTGCATTGTGTGGTCCTAACACATTTCATGTTAATAGATAAGAACATCGAGGACGATGTTCCTTTAAGGGGGAGGGAATTGTAACACCCTGTTTCCCCCACTTTGTAAAAATAACTGGACTGGCCAAGAACTCTGGCAAACTCAGAAATGTGAATGTGTGATGTGAATGGACCTTGTGGAAAAGGTCGAAGAATGTGAATATATATATATATATATATATATTGCAGGACTGCTAAGAGGGGATATGCTGAAAAAGAGACCACGATGGCTGGAGAAAAGCAGTGGAAGGCACCTAGAATGGTGGCGTTAACTTCCACCGAAAACAATACCGTATTTGGACTTCACTGGCTCGGAGAACCAAGAGCGGCTTGCTGGCCCCGAATTAAATGTCTCGCAGACTGGTAGGTAGATGGCTCCTCAGGAATTAATGAGGGATGGGGGGGTGAACCACCCATCCATAGAGCCGTCAGGCCTGACCAATGCGAGGGAAATCATGCCACATGCAACCTCACAAGAGGATAAGGCATGAGGGAGAAACGATTGGGGCAGATGCGAGGGGAGGAGGAGAACTCTGGAAATACGCAGAGTGAGTGATAGCAGAGAAGGGGGAGAGTAACCCTTGTTCTCGGTCACTGGCAAACCGAGACATAATCTCGCAACATCGTGGTCTCAGCTCGGGGGTGGCTAGTGGTAAATCCCATTGCTGAGCCTACGGTTGGGTGGAAACAAGCACCCCTCTCAGCAGTTGCACTCACTTCTGGTGCTATTTCTGATAAGTGTTTTATATCTTGCATCTTGAAATTACTATGCTGACATATATGCTCATAAACTGTGAAATTGTGAATGATTACAGTATAAGACTGTTTGTGCAGTGTTTTGATAAGAAATGGTAGATGTATGCTTGTAACAGAAAAACCACGTATGGCTTATGTTGATAGATAAAAATTTTATGCGTAAGTTGAACCAAGTTAGACTTCTAGTCCATTCTTGGGAATTTGTTTCCCCTTATCTGTCTCCAGGAATGCCCTGGAATAGTTCTCTCCACAGAGATACCCTTCTTAGGAAAAGTTTACCAAGAACCTGGAAAAAGGGCTTGAATGCGCAAGTCTTAGCAACCCTGTACAAGGAAGAATGATCCTCTTGAAATCCTGAAGTAGTAGCGTAGGGATAAGTATCAATCGACGGACGAGATCCCGTCGGAAGATTTGCGGTCATTCACGACCGTTAGATTGGTGGAAGAAACAAGGGTGTTACATGCCTTACCCCTTTTCTTTTATCTTCGTGAGTAGTGAGGAAACTGAGACCGTAGATCCCCAAGGACTGTGGGAGTATCTGGACCGTTGGTTTTTCCCCATCCAGAGAGTAGGGGAGAGTGCACGACGTGGAACAGATCTGAGCCGTCAGATCTTAGCTAGAAAACCCGACAGTCGTTGGATCTGTTAGGAGATGCATGAGGGTTAAGCCCTCGTGAACAAGGGCGAAAGTCCCGAGAGAGGAGTCGGTATCGGGGATTCGGAGTTCAGGATTCTGGGAGTCCTGATGACAAGAGATCGGGACACTCCATGGTGAAAGTCCCGATATAGATCTAGACCATCCATCCGTGAAGGACACGTGGCCGAGATCGAGAGTCCATCGGTATTTCGGATACTGTGGATTCGAGTTGACAAAGGATTTGCATCACTGGGGGTCACAAGTCACGAAAACAATCTAGACCGTCCATCCGTGAAGGACACATGGCGGAGATCGAGAGTCCATCGGTATTTCAAATACCGGGGATTCGAGTTGACAAAGGATTTGTGTCACTGGGGTTCGCAAGTCGCGAAATCACGAAACAACGAGGACCATCCATCTGAGGGAGGATACGTGGCAGTAATCCAGGATCTCAGGAGAATCCCGAAAGAAAGAGCCCATCGGGATTTCGCAAATCTTAATAAACTTCAAATTACCACGCCAAATTTAAATTAAGAAAATAAAAACCTTTCCAAAAAAATTATAAATTTATAATAAAATTATAAAGTTGAGAAAAATTCACTGAAATCCAAATCTAAAATAATGAAAAGAATGAAACACCAATTATTTTATTATCTACTAGAATTATATTATTATATAAAAAAATAGAAACAAAGAACTTAAAAAAATAAAACTTCCTTTTTATTTACTTATATGTTGAATCTGGATTGTAAGTGAAACATTCATATAATATTAATGTAGATCAAAGTATGGAATAGAGTCGAGCTATATTTATGTTGTCCATTTCAAAACAATGAAAAGAATGAAATACCAATTATTTTATTATCTACAAGAATTATATTATTATATAAAAGAAAATAATAAATATATTAAATTTAAAATATTTGAATAAATATTAATATTAAAAAAACTATAAAAAATAAAAACTATTTAAACCATTAAACAACCAAAGAAACAAAGAACTTTAGAAAAATAAAACTTCCTTTTTATTTACTTATATGTTGATTCTGGAGTGTAAGTGAAACATTCATATAATATTAATGTAGATCAAAGTATGGAATAGAGTCAAGCTATATTTGTGTTGTCTGGTCACTAGTAAAATTAAGATAATAATAAAGATTAATCAAAACTCATTCATCCCTGGATGGGGTGATAATGGAATACACTTGGCATATGGAGGAGGGCGGCACTAGCCCACCGGGCACGAAGCCACGTGATGGGCCCATGCCGACTGCCGTCACCCCCCTCCGGCATTAAACCGATACCAGGCGACGTAAATGCTTTGTACGCGCCCTCCCTCCATTTCGAACACCATAGTATGGCTCTTATGCAGTTATTCCGCTACAGTCTCTGGCTAAGGGGCGATGAGCGTCCCCCTCTGTGTTATTGGGGTGACATTATCCGCTTCCTCTGGCTCTCTGCTAGCTTCCTCCGTTTCCACGCACCCTGCGAGCTACCGCACCCTGCTTCCACGCTTGGTCCAATGCCCCGCGAAAGAGGGAAGCCAAAGAGGGGCTCTCCTTGGAGGCCTCGCGGGCCCTCATTCTCGCCTCCTGGTTCGCAGCCTCACTCCCTAGCAATTGTTCCTTGGGTCGCAAACACTCCACCACGTCCTTGCTCTACCTCCACAAAGCCGATACCTGTCTTGCCACCCGTTGTTGATCCCCCCCGGAGCTCTTCAGAAGGACCCCCTCCTCCCCGCAGGCCAGGGAATTATGGTCACCAGAATCCCGTCTCCAGCACTGGCATGCAGCTCCGGGACATTCTAGAAAATATTTACAGCCTGGTGTTTGAATTACGTAAGGGGGTGGACGACCTCCACTTTCGGGTGCACTCGACGAATGACAAGGTTGAGACTCTCCTTCAGCTCCTGGCCTCCATGAGCGAGACCTTTCCCTCTCACCCGGATGGCGCGACCTCAGAGGAGACGCCTCGCACAGCAACTAGGGAAGGCGACGTCAAGGAACGCGCAGAGAAGCTTGGGTTGGCAAAGGCAGATTCGACAACTCAACAGCAACAGCTGAAGACGCACAAAGCTGAGCGAGCAATGGACAACGTGACTGACGAGATGATCTGGGACTCGGGGCCAACCTACATAGAGGAGGAACCTTGGCCGGGGGACCTCTCAGCCACGGGCCAGGGTCACCAGCCAGGTGTTTAACCATGTTCTTATATGCAAACTCTGTTAGTTTTAGTTAGTCTTACTGGAAGAACAGTTCTTACAAACTGTCTTATTTAGTCTCAGAACTGCTTCGCATACTTTCTAGGATGGTTGGACTGGTTTCCCTTCTGTTGGGGCAGTCCAGGGTAGCTATTTTGACTATGGTTGTAATTTGGCACACCAGCCAGTTTTTTGAAGTTCCTTAATATAAATTACTTCTTACTTAAAAAAAAATTCAAAACTCATTCATATGATATTAATGTAGATCAAAATATGAGAGTAGAGTTGTGTTGTTATGTCATGTTATTTTTAAAATCAGTTTTCAGATAATAACATAGATTTATCAAAACTCTTCATCATTCTAATTTAGAAGACAAAATTGACCGAAAAAAAAAAAATCATCTAAAACTTAGAAGACAAAATTGACCAAAAAAAAATATATTTACAAAGTAGATATATTTTACAAGGCATATATGTATCACAAATACCCAAAGAAAAAGAAACTATAACATTCTCCTAAAATAATTGTCCAATGTGTGCTATTTTTCATCTTCATCCATTTGTAGTAGAGTTTTAAAGTAGTAATGTTAGAAATCAATGTCATCTATGCTTATATCTACTCCCCAACAACTTTTGTCCAAAACATCTACAAAAACTCTACGATTATGAAGGTTTTAATGGAAAGTTTTTAACAAATTTTCATTACCAATGCTTTTCCTCTACCAACCAATGCTTCCATATCTAAGAGGAACATCAATGCTTCAATGTTAAAATTTAGCATAAAAACAGAATAAAACTTGAACTTGGGTGGGGAGGATAACACTCATCCTCTCAACCACTCGAGTTAAACCCAATTGACATAAAAAATTAAAAATACTTGCAAAATATTAAACAAAAATTATAATTAGAAACATATGAAACAACACATTAAAAATAAATAAAAGAATAATATTTTAAAAATGTATAATAACTAATATCAAAAAGTTAAGTTTTACCATATAGTCCTGAGTTAATAAAATCACCCATACCATGGCGAGTGTCAAACCACTTAATGAATGAAACTCTTTCAATTACAAAACCACTCAATCTTTAAGTGAAAACCTTTTCATGAGAACTCTCTAAAACAACTCATCCACTAGAAGCAATATGTCCAAAATGGAGAATTGATACTCTTAGAGCAAAGAAAATCATTATGAACTCTAATGCTCCAAGATAAAAATAGAGCACTGGTGCTCCGAGGCAAAAAGAATCATTGCTGCTCTAAAAACACTAGGAAAGACACTATGCAAGCTGGGGTGAGGGGTGAAAACTTCTTTGGACATGCGTCCATGTTGAAAACAAATTTACCCTTTTTTTAATCAAATTTGCGCCTATTCACTAGCCATATTAGTTGATGTAAAACCTTAAAACAAATCTATAATTACCATGAAAAATAAAGACAAAACCCTTAAACCAATTTTTATAATGGAAAAATAGTTGGAATAGAATCAATAATGAGACAAAGAAGTAACGAAGAGGGAATAAAAGAGTTGCCTTGTTGCAATACTCTGACATTACTCCGAACTGTCCGTCAATTGTGTGAGGGTGGGGTCGTGTTGTGCTGTTTGTCAATGTACGATGCACTGCCCCACATGACAGCGGTCAGTGCTGCCTTGAAAATATAATTCGACAACAATTATGGGCTGCCCGACAATGTTGACATGATATCTAATCCCACGTACGTCGCTTAGTGGGATAAACACTATGTATTGTAAAGCTTCCGGAGATTACTGCGAATCATCCGGCAATTGTGTGACGATGGGGTCGTACTATGCTGTCTCATAATACTTTGTGATTGAAGGTTTTTCTTGAAATATAATTGGTTTTGATTTGGTATTTTTCAAGTTTTTGAGTTCCTACATTATAAAAATATATAGTTTTCCAAATTTGAGATGAAAAATAATTTATTTGTGATTGTTAAAAAATATTAAATTGTATTTTTATATTATGTACAATTTAACGAAAAAAATTAATTCATTTAACGTTTCATTATGTAAGGTCCATTTATGATGAAACTTGATGAGAGTGATATATCTTTTATATTAATCAAGAAATTATGACATGACAAATTATTAATAATTTAACCTATTCATTTTTTTACCACAATTTAGAGAGTAATTTATGGAAAAGATACAAGGATGGCTCGTGATTTTTTTACCACAATTTAGAGAGTAATTTATGGAAAAGATACAAGGATGGCTCGTGAACAATCTAAATATGTGATACTTCCTAGTATCAATTTATGTTGGTGTACATTATTGGTGGATATCGACATGCATATGAATATGTTTCCTCTCTTTGCCTTGAGGTGGCTTAAGTATATAGAATCAAAGAAGTCCCCTCATTTCATTTCGGTATGGTTATTTTCCAAAATTCAAGCAAAGGGTACGAATGATGCTTCTAACATAGCTATTATAGAAGAGATTGACCAAAAGGATGACGTGTTTGCTTCTTTGATAGAGAATCAACCTCTCAAAGGAAAGTACAAGCCTAAGACTTCCCAAAACAACAAATTGTTAATGCATGTTTTGGCCAGACCAAGAAAATTCTCAATCTGCTCATCATGCCCTTATTTGAGGGACAAACAACAACTTGTGCTTGTTGTACCATCACAAAATCTTGTTGTTGTTTTATCTCAAAATTATACCCCATATACCATTGCAGCTAAGTTGGCCTCTCCTAAGAAAATATCAACATTTTAGATGTCCTCCATACCCCTAAAAAGAAACATAATTTGAACAAAGCACTTGTTGCCCCAATTATCTATGCAACAAATAATGTGATAATAGACCTTTTTTCTAATAATACCATGCCATAAGAAGAGTTGCAAGAAGGGGAAGTAGGAACATTGACCAACAGTAGGCCTGAAACTAAGTACATCCCCTTCCACATCTCAATGAAAATAATGGGTAATATTTCCCATTCCCTATTTAATTGATGGGGGTGCACGCCCAAATCTCATGTCCAAAATCATTATGGAGTTGTTCAATCTCTCTTGTAATGACAAAGTTAGTAGCAAGTTAATGTTTAATAAAAAGGTCCAACCAACCATTGACCAAATTAAAGACCTCACCATTGTCATGTGTGCACATCCTGAAGTTTGCACTACTTGCAATTTTGAGGTGGTTGACATGGAGGTAGGAAACTATTATATTATCCCGGGATGGTAATGGAAATCTATGTACTATTGGCTACATCAATTTAGATGGGACTCATATGATGTTCCCAGAGATTGGAAAAATATTATCATCTTAAAAGATTCAAGGACCATCCCATATACTAAAAGCATTCCTAACTCCAATTTTGACTCCATCTAAACTAGTTTAGGTACATATTCTATATTCTTCGAAGAAGATGATATCTGTATTGTCCAACAGAGTTCTAGATCAAATCTAACATTTGTAGTTTGATAGATCCTCTTATAGTGAAGGTGATGGTGTCAGTATAATTTTATATTCTCCATCGAGAAAAGCTCATGAATTTTCTTTTTACTTGAATTTTTCATGTACTAATAATATTGCCAAGTTTGAAGCTTTCTGCTTAGGCATAGAATAAGCCTTGGATATTTATTGCAAACACCTTTGCATGCTCGGTGATTCAAAGTTAATCATAAAATTGGTAAAAAGAACTTATAACTGTACCAAAAATATTTTCAAGTGCTATATCCAAATAATAGATCAACTAACCAAAAAAATCCTCAAATTGTTGATTCATATTTGGAGAGAATTAATGTAGTAGTTGATAAGTTGGTTTCATATGCCTCTAATGAAAATAAGAAATACTTGAAAGATAGGCTTGAGTGTGAAGTGATTTCCCTTTATTGCCATTTTGTCCCTGATAATGAAGAAGCATGGTAGGTGTTTTGTCATGATGATAACATTTGTTCATTTTTCATAAATCAAAGTGATTTGATGTCCAATTCGCCTGGTATAATCAATCTTAAGAACTATGTATACCTAAAGGGTCGTGTTCCCTTGGAAAATATTTTCTCCACACATGATTCTCCTAAGGTTCCCATCCAAGGCAATGCATATTATAAGTGCAAGGTTGGAGAAAATATCTCAGTAAATAATATTTCCAAAGATGATCCTCAATTTGTATATATCGAAGCCAAATGCATAGATGGATAAAAGTAAAAATACCTTGGCCTTCATAGAGAATTCCATGATGTATTCACAAGGTCTTATAAATATTGCATGGTTTTGATCATGAAATAATTCATAGTTCCATACCTCTTGAGCAGGATCTTAAGTGGGTCAAGTAGAAGAAACATCCTATTAGTCCAAATCTAGAAAGAATTGGACAAGTTGCTCCAAGATAATGTAATCTTATTGGTATGCTACTCAAAGTGGGTCACCAATCTAGTTCTGATCCAAAAAAAAAGAATGGTGACATCCACCTTTGTATAGACTTTAGGGCCTTAAATCAAGCAAGCATCAAAGACAATTATCATTTGCCTATCATGGATGAAATTCTTCAACAAGTTGCTAGTTCAGAGATGATGTCCCTTTTGGACAATTTATCTAGGTGGAACCAAATCACGATAAACCTAAGATCTATTTATTCAAAACCACCTTTACCACAAGGTGGGATACCTTTGCATACCAAAGAATGCCCTTTGGGTTAATTAATGCAGGAGATACCTTTCAATGTGTTATACACGTTTCTTTTGATGATTTGATTGGTAATATCATTTGGATTTACCTTCATGACTTAATTGTTCATTCAAAAAAGTGTAAAGATCACTTTGAACACTTAATATAGATTCGTCATAGATGTAAGAAGTATGGTATTTCATTGAATCCTAACAAATAAGCTTTTGGTATAACTAAAGGCAAGTTGGTAGTTCACAATATTTCCAACCAGGGTGTAACTATTGACCAAGAAAGAGTCTTTGCAATTCAAAATTTAACCTCGCCTACATCTAAGAAATGTACTCAAGCATTCATGGGTAATATTGATTTTGTTTGTAGATTCATCCCTAATTTCAGTCTAATAAGCAAGTTGATCCTTAATATTTTGAGGAAAGATGTTGATTTCTATTGGGACCAGGATGCCCAAAATGCCTTTGATCTATAAATAACACTATTATTGTTTCCCTTGTTTTTGTTAAGCCTGATTTTTTGTGATGATTTTATATCTATAACTATGCTACAAAAGAGTTTGTTTCAACTATTTTGGTATAGTTAGATGTATTTTTTTTTTTGGTAATCCTGGACCTTTTTTACTTCATGAGGGATTGCCTTGGCTGAGATGCCACGACCCAGGGGAATCTAAGCCATCAAAGTCACTCGGGGATCGCACCTAGATTGGACCGCACCAACCCTTAACATGGCTAGATTTGAGGTATCCCTAAGGGTTTTGAACCGATGACTTTCACTTACGGAGTTCCTTAACAACGCACTCCCTCAACGACTGCTCTAGACCTCGGGGACAGTACAGTTAGATGTTGAAATCCTACCACTAAAAACTTAAAGTCTAGAAACACCTTGAAAAATTTAGATTAACATTCACAAACATGTCAAATAGAAAACTTAAGAATGTAGACATTGCAAACCAATTGATGAGATCAACAATGCACACACAATAGAGAGTATATCTAAAAAATATGTATCATGAATGTATCAAACAACAAAATAGATAGTTGGAAGAACAAACACTATCTCCTCATTCACACAATAGAAAGATTACAACATTGTCTAGGATGGCCTGCAATGAATTTTCATAGGACTTAGATCTTTCTTATACACTAACTACTCATTATGCACTAATGAAACCCTAATTAGTGTGCCCTCCTTCACTTGCCAAAATTGACGAGAGAGGGAAAAATGTTACAAAACCATTGGCTATTATAGAAAGAGAACCTAATATGTAGGAGAAATCCACCCAAACAATGTGCCCTGCCTTCCAAAAATATCTCTCACACATCTCTTACATTAAATGAATAATGTGTAATGTGTCCCAAGGAATATATCCTCAAGGCATGTGTCAATGTGTACATAACCTACCATAAATGCACCATACTATGGAAGGAATTTGTCATTATTTTCGTACCTTACACTGACCCAAAATAGAATTGAAACTACTAGAGTGATGCTCCACCCATTTTATTTTCCGCTGGCCTAGCTATCTAAGAAATGTGAACATGATATGAACAACAAAATTAACATTTTTAATAATATTACTACCAATTATATAAAATTTACAATAATAAATAATATATCATTTGATAAATGAAATTGTTGAAACAATATTGAAATAAGTAGATACATTAAAACTTCTTGTTTCATTTGAAAATGTAGAACGGAGAGCAACAACAAGCTATGGTTATGACAGTAGCGGCCATAGCAGAGTATGGCATGAGCACCAAAGGGGGGGGGGGTAAGGACACCCCCTCATACAAACAGGGAGTGGTAGACAGAGGGAAAGGGCCAAGGGGAGTATTTTTCAAGGCACCAATGATAGGCACCTTGGGATCAGACCCAGGGAAAGGTCTGAAAAGGAACCAGGGCAAAAATGAGAGCATGGAAGAGGAAGCCAAGGAAACCTAGAGAAAAACGCAAGACACAATAAAGACCAACCCGACAGAAGGGCGCAACCCATGCAAACCCAAAACAACAATGATACCAAAGGTGGTACTGGTTGATCCACAAACACAACTCTGCAGAGATCAGATGAAGACGCATGCACTAATCTGCAAGTTTATGGGCTTGTGGCCCACAGAAAGAACACTGCGCAACTGGATTAAATACCACTGGAAGTCTAATGGGGAAGTGGAGCTCCACCTAGGCTCGAAAGGCTTCTTCACAACTGTCTTCATCAACCTAGAGACGGTCAAGAATGCTCCCAAAGTGATCTTTAGATCAGACGTTTCGTGTCCACTTCGGGACTTCGGCATTCGGGACTTTGGGACTTTGGGAAAGTGTTGGTGGTAAAACTCTTGAAGTAATTCTCTCGGAGTGACGTAACTTACTTATGTCACTTGTTGACATGGCACGAGCCAATTTCCTCTTGACACTTGTCATCATCTGATTATGCCATGTGTATTTGTTGACGTGGTCTGCTGACATAGTTTGCCACATGTCCTTGCTGACGTGGTCTACTGATGTGGTCTTCCACATGTCCTTGTAGATGTGGTCTGCCACATGTCCATGCTGACGTGGTCTGCTGACATGGTTTGCTGCGTGTCCTTGCTGACGTGGTCTGCTGACCAACAACTCTGATCCAATGGTCATCGTATGTCCTCCAAATCCGATGGTCCTTATTCATTTCGGATTTTCGGGCTTCGGGTATTTCAAATCTCAAACTGAATTCTTGAATTGAGATTTCTTTGGATCGTAACCTCCTCGCAACTTTATACCTGAACTAAATGTTGTTCGTCGATCATGATCTTTGATCAACAACTCGATCTTATTTGCGATGCTTCTATGCCTTGGTTTAAATCTAACGACCCTCCAACTTTGCTTATCTTATCCTTCCACTTTAGAATGATCTGACGACTGACGAAAATTCGGATAATCGAATTCTCAAACTTTGTGCCCTGTTTATCCTATCTGTCACTTAACATGATTCGACGGCTGATGGATATTCGGGTGATCAAGATCTCAGATCTCAACCCTTGCTTATCCTATCCTTCCACTCGAAATGATCCGACGGCTGATGGGAATTCGGGTTTGATCCGACGACTGATGGGTATTTGGATAATCAAACTCTCATCCTTTTTACCTCCCTTAACCTATCCTTCCACTTTAAAATGATCCGATGACTGACAGGAATTCGGGTTTGATCCGACGACTGGAGGGTATTCGGATAATCGAATTCTCAATTATTTTCCCCTGCTTATCCTATCCTTCCACTTAAAGTGATCCAACGGTTATGAAAACACTTGAAGCAGATCAATGGTCGACGATGATTGCAGAACCACAACTTGCGAGTGATTTAACTCGACACCCAAACTCTACAATTTGAATTTGTGCGTTGTTGGTGAGTCAACCACAGTCGTCGATATCCGAGTCTATGAGATCTGACGATTTAGACCAATTGCGGGATTGGAACTAACGAGTCATTTAATTCTCCTTCTGATCTCCGCAATTTATCCCTGCCTTTGATCTGACTTGCAGATCCAACAGTCACGATCCTCCAACGATCCTTAAGCCCACGACCACTCATATGACCGACGTCCGTAATATTTAGATGATCAACATGGTTAATTTCTTGATCAGACGACTGCTGAGGCTTCTCACTCTGATCGGACGACTGCTGGGGCTTCTCACCCTGAGCTTACGCTTTTCCTTTCGTGCTTTGATCTCTGCATTTGCTAACCCTCCTACACTTTAATAACTGTTTGTGCATTCTTTTATGCACTGATAGTTAGTCGCTAATTCTCCCGAGCTTTGATCATAGGAACATTGTTGATCCTATCGTGGTCAACAATAATTACGAATTGCTTCAGCCTTAAGGTGATGTTCTTCTGTCGATCTTTAATATACTTTTCCTCTTGAGATTAACCTTGCTGATCTTCTTATTGTTTGACATTCTCTTTCCATCATTGACCCTTCATTACACATGGAGAGACCTTATTGGCCATCTTGACACTAATGCCAACTGTATAACTGATCATGACTGATTCATGTTGCCATCATAACAACTTATCATGACTGTTGACATCAATGACAACACATGAATTACAATATGTTCAACAATATCCCCCTTTGTCATTGAGGGCAACATATTAACTTCATACACAAACTCCCCCTGTGATGATGCTTGTGTCTATGAAGTTCTTTATGAAGTTACTCCCCCCCCCTTGACATCTATGTAGTGAAAACCTCTTTGGACATGCCCCTATGTTGAAAACAAATTTACCCATTTCTTGGTCAAACTTTCCCCTCATTTGCTAACCATATTAGTTGATGTAAAACCTTAAAATAAATATATAATTAACATGGAAAATAAAAACAAAACCCTTAAATCAATTTTTAAAAACTAGCAAAACTAGCTAAAAAATAAGGAAAAATAGTGAGAAATGAAAAATAAGAGAAATATAATCAATAATAAAACAAAGAAGTAATGAAGAGGGAGAAAAAGAGTTGCCTTTGTTGCATTACTCTCGTCTTTCTCTACATTCATGGCTATTAGTATTTCATTATGTTATACAAGAACCTCTTCTTTCTCTTCTCTCATGTAAAATGTAACATACCCTTTGTCCCAACATCGAAACTGTTGAAATAATGTAACTGCGAAGGGCATTCTTATTAGTTTGTTATTGGATTAAATCCCCATTGTGGATTAATCATGTCATTATTATTATTTTTATTATTAGGTTAAATCCCCAT
>JZKD02S2124834.1:25417-40078 GCA_000966675.3 Picea glauca
ATTTATGATAAGGAAGTTTTTGCTGGGTTTTCTTCCCCTAGAGGGTTTCCCAGGATAAATGTTGTGTCTATTGTGGATGTGCATTTCTCAGTGATCTTGTGGTTATTATGCTCTTGTCTTTATGAAATGCAAAGAACTATAATGATAGCATAAACATTAACAGAAACAAGGTTTGCTGGTCTACTAATTCAATGATCGAAACTATATATAAAACAAATTTCCCCATAATATAAAACTATTTTAAAACCCTTTCTCTTAGAGTTTGGCATTAGAACTCCAGTTTCAAAGCTAAAGTTGAAAGAGATAATTTTCAACTATTTTAACTATGTAGATTTTATTTTTATTTTTACTACTTTATGTAAACGTGTAAATTTTATGATCACGCAAATGCATAATGATGCCGATGATGTACAAAGATTTCAGACATTACTCCGAACCATCCGTCAATTGTGTGAGGGTGGGGTCGTGTTGTGTTGTCTGGTAATGTATGATGCACCCCCCCACATAACAACGGTCAGTGCTTCCTGTAATGACAAGTACCTTTCTCCAAGTGTTGGGAGGAGGTCTTGAGGTCAAATCCGGCTGGGTCTCCAGGACGAATTGTAATGGCTGCTTGTGATGTAAATGATTTATATCTCTAATATAAATCGAGTTAATTTCTCGTTGAAAAAAAAAAAAAAAAAAAAAAAAAAACGGTCAGTGCTTCCTTGAAAATATAAGTCGACAACAATTATAGGCTGTCCGACAATGTTGACATGATATCTAATCCCACGTACGTCTCTTAGTGGGATAAACACTATGCATTGTAAAGCTTCCCGATATTATTCCGAATCATCCGACAATTGTGTGACGGTGGGGTCGTACTATGCTGTCTCATAATACTTTGTGTTTGAGGGTTTTTCTTGAAATATAAATATTGATTTGGTATTTTTCAATCACTTAAAAAGAAGAAGCTTTTGAGTTCCACACTATTTACAAATTTGAAATGAAAAATAATTTATTTTTGATGATTTGTTAAAAATATTAAATTGTCCTTTTATATTATGTACCATTTAACGAAAAAAATTAATCTTCATTTAATGTTTGATTATGTAAGGTCCATTTATGATGAAACATTTGATTATGTAAGGTCCATTTATGATGAAACTTATGAGAGTGATATATTTTTTATATTAATCAAGAAATTATGACATGACAAATTATTAAGAATCTAATTCATTCGTTTGTTTACCGTAATTTAGAGAGTAATTTATGGAAAATATACCAAGAATGGCTCGTGAACAATCTAAATAGTTGATATTTCCTAGTATCAATCTATGTTGGTGTACATTATTGATATTGACATGCATATGAATATGTTTCCTCTCTTTGCCTTGAGGTGGCCTAAGTATACAAAATTGAAGAAGTCCCCTCATTTCATTTCAGTATGGTTATTTTCCAAAAATCAAGCAAAGGGTACGAATGATGCTTCTAGCATAGATATTATAGAAGAAACTAACCAAAAGGATGACGATTTTGCTTCTTTGACAGAGAATCAACCTCTCAAAGGCAAGTACAAGCCTAAGACTGCCCAAAACAACAAATTGTTAATGCATATTTTGGCAAGACCAAGAAAATTCCCAATTTGCTCATCATGCCCCTATTTCAGGGTCAAACAACAACTTGTGCTTGTTGTACCATCTCAAAATCTTGTTGTTTTATCTTATAATTATAGCCCATATAACATTGCAGCTAATTTGGCCTCTCCTAAGAAAATATCAACATTTTATATGTCCTCCATGCCCCTAAAAAGAAACATAATTTGAGAAAAGCACTTGTTGCCCCAATTATCTATGCAACAAATAATATGATAACATAGATTTTTTCTAATAATACCATGCCATAAGAAGAGTTGCAAGAAGGGGAAGTAGGAACATTGACCAACAGTAGGCCTGAAACTAAGTACATCCCCTTCCACATCTCAATGAAAATAATGGGTAATATTTCCCATTCCCTATTTAATTGATGGGGGTGCACGCCCAAATCTCATGTCCAAAATCATTATGGAGTTGTTCAATCTCTCTTGTAATGACAAAGTTAGTAGCAAGTTAATGTTTAATAAAAAGGTCCAACCAACCATTGACCAAATTAAAGACCTCACCATTGTCATGTGTGCACATCCTGAAGTTTGCACTACTTGCAATTTTGAGGTGGTTGACATGGAGGTAGGAAACTATTATATTATCCCGGGATGGTAATGGAAATCTATGTACTATTGGCTACATCAATTTTGATGGGACTCATATGATGTTCCCAGATATTGGAAAAATATTATCATCTTAAAAGATTCAAGGACCATCCCATATACTAAAGCATTCCTAACTCCAATTTTGACTACATCTAAACTAGTTTAGGTACATATTCTAAATTATTCAAAGAAGATGATATCTGTATTTTCCAACAGAGTTCCAGATCAAATCTAGCATTTGTAGTTTGATAGATCCTCTTGTAGTGAAGGTGATGGTGTCGGTATAATTTTATATTCTCCATTGAGAAAAGCTCATGAATTTTCTTTTTACTTGAATTTTTCATGTACTAATAACATTGCCAAGTTTGAAGCTTCCTACTTAGGCATAGAATAAGCCTTAGATCTATATTGCAAACACCTTTGCATGCTTGGTGATTCAAAGTTGATCATAAAATTGGTAAAATGAACTTATAATCCTACCAAAAATATTTTCAAGTGCTATATCCAAATAATAGATCAACTAACCAAAAAAATCATCAAATTCAATTTGATTCAAATAATAGATCAACTAACCAAAAAAATCATAATAGATCAACTGACCAAAGAAATCCTCAAATTCAATTTGATTCATATTTGTAGAGAATTAATGTAGTAGTTGATAAGTTGGTTTCATATGCCTCTAATGAAAATAAGAAATACTTAAAAGATAGGCTTGAGTGTGAAGTGATTTCCCTTTATTGCCCTTTTGTCCCTGATAATTATCAGAAGCATGGTAGGTGTTTGGTCATGATGACAACATTTGTTGATTTTTCATAAATCAAAGTGATTTGATGTACAATTTGCCTAGTATAATCAATCTTAAGAACTATGTATACCCAAAGGGTCATGTTCCTTTGGAAAATATGTTCTCCACACATGATTCCCCTAAGGCTCCCATCCAAGGCAATGCATATTCTAAGTGCAAGGTTGGAGAAAATATCTTAGTAAATAATATTTCCAAAGATGATCCTCAATTTGTATATATCAAAGCCAAATGCACAGATGGATAAAAATAAAAATACCTTGGCCTTCATAGAGAATTCAATGATGTATCCGCAAGCTCTTATAAAGATTGCATGGTTTTGATCATGACATAATTCATAGTTCCATACCTCTTGAGCAAGATCTTATGTGGGTCAAGTAGAAGAAACATCCTATTAGTCCAAATCTAGAAAGAATTGGACAAGTTGCTCCAAGATAATGTAATATTCTTGGTATGCTACTTAAAGTGGGTCACCAATCTAGTTTTGATAAAAAAACTGAATGGTGACATCCACCTTTGTATAGACTTTAGGGCCTTAAATAAAGAAAGCATCAAAGACAATTATCCTTTGCCTATCGTGGATGAAATTCTTCAACAAGTTGCTAGTTCAGAGATGATGTCCCTTTTGGAAAATTTATCTAGGTACAACCAAATCAAGATAAACCTAAGATCTATTTATTCAAAACCACCTTTACCACAAGGTGGGATACATTTTCATACCATAGAATTCCCTTTGGGTTAATTAATGCAGGAGCTACCCTTCAATGTGATATACATGTTTCTTTTGATGATTTGATTGGTAATATCATTTGGATTTACCTTCATGACTTAATTGTTCATTCAAAAAACCATAAAGATCACTTTGAACACTTAATATAGCTTCTCCATAGATGCAAGAAGTATGGTATTTCATTGAATCCTAACAAATATGATTTTGGTATAACTAAAGGCAAGTTGGTAGTTCACATTATTTCCAACCAGGGTGTAACTGACGCAGACCTGTCGGCCCTTGGGCCGAGATCCGCTCACAGGATCGTTCTATATGCCCTTGAGTTGGATCGGCTCTTTTGATTCCCACTGGAATCTGCCAAATTATCGATCCACATGTCCTTTTCGATAACTCGCAATCTCGTGAGTTCGTGAATTGAGGCTTTGACTCTTACTCCTCCAAATCCACAATACCCGAGATCATGAAATGATTATGACTCCTTCTCCGTCAGCACCCTCGGTGTGTGACCACTGGCTGGGCTCCCCGCAAGCTCCTCTCACTTTTCACTACTTCACGAGTTCAAAGATTGAACTCTCGTGCTCTTACTTCACGAACTCCCGATATGCGAGAGTCAACGGGGTGTTGACTTCTTCCAATATGTGACACGTGTCCACCGGTCTACTTCCTGGGCCCACTTCATGTTTTAGCCATGTGTCTCTTATGTGCAACCTCGGCACTTCGCGACTTCGTGTTTCGTGACTTGGGGCACTCAAACTTTGGCTTTCACCCGGTGAACCTCCGAGTTCACGAGATCCTCTAATCTCTGCCACCTGTCCTCCTCCGATGGATGACTTAAATTACTTCACAACTTCACTTCTCGCGACTTCATGAGTCCGGATGTTGAAATTCTGACTCTCCAACTCACGAAACCCCAAAATGGTCAACAAAGTCTAACTCCCGTGTTGGCAAGCATGCCACCTATCCACTCTCTGATGGACAGTCCTGATCACTTTGCAGCTTCGCCACTCGTGAATTCGAATGACCTCCCTTCCTGACCTTCGATGTTCGAGTCCCCGATACGGGTGATCTCACGACACGTGTCCCTCTTCCGTGAATGGCTCAGATTCCTTCGCTATCTTTGGACTTCACACCTCGCGACCTCGCGAGTTTTGATGCAAAGACTTCGACCTTTCAAATCGCGAATCCCCGAGACCCGATTCTGTGAGTGATCCAACGACCGATTTCTCCTGAGTTTTATGCTCAACGAATGCTTCCGTAACCTTCTCGCTCCTCTGCAATATCGGACGGCTTCCGGGACCTCGTGAATTCTCCATGGAGAACTTTGATCGTCAATTTTCTCCTTGGTGATTTCGCGAAACGAACAAAGTGTTCTCTTAGGGAACTTGTCCTCCTGCAAAACACCTTCGCTGTGCTTCCTTCCGACGATTCAAGGCACTAGCCCTCTTGAGATTAATTAAAAAAAATTCCCAAGTCCCTTGGGGAAAATTCTTGCGTGCACTCCTGGAAGCAATTCCTCAATACTTCCAAGTATCGAACTTTTAGACTCTGCGCACTCTCCACGACAACAATCTTCCAACAACTTTGCTCAATTTGCAAACCCTGAGACTTCCCTCAGCCTGCGCACTCCTTGCACGTCTCCTATGCTTAATTTGCACTTCTGCAAGAATGAGAATAATGCTATCTCTCCCGAGCTTTCAGAGACGAACTCTGACTACTGTCAACGCACACTTTGCGGACGATTTCACTGCACTCCTTGCAGGAATACTCTTGCTCAGACAGAGAAACAATTGAAACTCATTCTCCACTCTCCCTCTCTTCAGATTTCAAACATTAAATATGAAATCATACATTCGTGCATAAAAGCAAATGCATAACAGGGAATAAACATCCATGAGCATAACATTCATAATGCATACACAGAGAACAAATACGACACCATGATTTTGAATCGAAGCTCTTTCTATTAATTCAAATCTCTGTACATGAGTGTTTTCAACTACAAATCTCTGCTCTCTTATCTATGCTCTATGCTCATAATGCTGCTTCTTGTTACAATAATACAAGTGAGGGTGTCTATATCCATTTTCCCTCCGACTCCTAAAACTGTCAAATCTGAGAATTCAAAGCTACCTATTAACATTAACTAACATAAATGCCTTCTTAGTCCTTCAGTCGAGAGCGGGCCGCTCAAGGTCTGATTACAAATCAAGAAGTACGCCTCTCCTTAACTATTACATTTACGTTTGGCGCATCCATTTTCAAAAACATTCAAACAATTTTATCATGTGTCAAAATGTGTTGGCACCTACCCCACGCTTGCTTGACGTTGGCGATGCTCCTGCATCATACTCCCTGGCTTGAAAATTTTCATGGGCTCTTGTCCATGAGCTCTCGCATGGTCTGTCCATGCTTTTGAATCTCTGCTTCATTCTCCCAGCTGGAATCTTCAACTGGATGTCCCTTCCATTTGACCAAGTATTCAAAGTATTCCTTTCTTCTAGTCTTCTTGCTGACTCTTTTGTCCAGTATGTTTTCCATCTGTGGTTTCTCTGCAATTGGCATATGTTTAGTCCACTAAATTTCTGGCTATTCATTTCCTGTTTCTTCAGCTTTATAAGGGTACAAATCTGAGACATTGAATATTGGAGAAATTCCGATCCCATCGGGTAATTCAATCTCATATGCATTTGCCTCAAATTTCTTCTAGACCTTACATGGTCCGATCTTCTCCATCTTCAGTTTGTTATATGTCCCTTTCAGGAACCTTTCCTTTCTCAGATGTGCGAGAATCAAATCACCAACCTCAAATTGAAGTTGTCTTCTGTGTTGATCTGCTCTGCGCTTATACTCTTGGCTTGAATGTTGCAATCGCTGCTTCACCTGGCTGTGAAGCTCCTCCATCGCCTTTGCGAAATCTTCCACACTAGTTCTCCTAGTCGCAGTTTGTTCTAAATACATCAGCTCAGAAACTCCTCTTGGTTGCATGCCATAGACAATCTGAAATGGACTCTATCCTGTGGTCCTATTAAGTGAGTCATTATAAGAAAACTCCGCCTGTGGTATTATGTTGTCCCACTGACTGTGGTCTTCTGTCACCAAGCTTCTCAGCGAGTCTTCCAAACTCCTGTTCACGACTTTTGACTGTCCATCCGTTTGAGGATGATAAGTTGAACTGAATGACAAGTTAGTTCCTAGCTTTTTCCATAAAGTTCTCCAGAAGTGTCCCATGAACTTGGTGTCTCGATCCGAAACTATGCTCCTTGGTAAGCCGTGAAGTCGAATGACCTCTTTGAAAAACAGATTCTCAATGTGAGTTGTGTCACTGGTTTTCTGACATGGAATGAAATGTGCCATTTTGGAAAATATATCCACTACCACAAAGATTGAGTCAAACCCTCTTTGTGTTCTTGGCAACCCCATTATGAAGTCCATGCTGACTGCATCCCACGGCCTGTCAGGTATGGGTAATGGTTGATAAAAACTCGCATTCTGCCTCTTTCCTTTTGAATGCTGACAAATTCTGTATTTGTCCACGAATCTTTTGACGTCTGCTCGCATTCCTGGCTAAAAGTATGACTCATTCAACTTTGCGAATGTCTTGTCATGACCGAAATGCTCGACCAATCCTCCACTATGCTTCTCCTTCAACAAATTCTCCCTCATGGAGCACTTTGGAATACAAAGTTGATTACCCTTAAATAGTAATTCTTCTTGGATAATGTATTCTATCCATTGATCTTTGTCCCTGAGAATTGGATTCTTAGCTGCTTCATATGCCTCCTTAAAATCTGGATCATCTCTGTACATGTCCCTAAGATCATCAAAACCCAGTGTTTTGACTCTGAACTCCTGCAACAACAAACATTTCCTGCTCAAAGCATCAACAACTTTGTTAGCAGTTCCAGAAATATGTTTAATCACAAAAGTAAAGTTCTGCATGTATTCAACCCATTTAACATGTCTTTGATTCAACTTTTCCTCTTGAGTCACAAATTGCAATGCATGATTGTCACTGTATAAGACAAACTCCTTAGGAATTAAGTAGTGTCTCCATTTTTTCAATGCCTGAATGATAGCATAAAACTCCTTGTCATAAGTGGAGTATTTCACTTTCGCTTCATTCAAATTCTCAATGAAGTATTCTATCGGCCTGTCTTCTTGGCTCAAGACTGCTCCTATGGCAAATCCATTTGCATCACATTTTACCTGAAATGTTTTTTTGAAATCTGGCAACACCAAAATTGGTTGTTCTGTGATTTTCCTTTTCAACAAATTAAAACTCTTTTCAGATTCTTCTGTCCAGTGAAAATATTTGTGTCTCTTCTTCACTGTGTCCATCATCGGTGCACTAATTCCACTGAAATTCCTGATGAAATTTCGATAGAAACTAACCAATACATGAAAAATTCTCACCTCAAAGATATTCTTTGGTGATGGCCAATTCTTAATTACCTCCACCTTATCTGGATCCATCCTCAACTTATTTGCATAAATAACAAACCCCAAATAAATGAGCTCCGTCTTCATGAATGAGGATTTCTTCATGCTTATCAGCAGCTTCTCCTGCTGTAACCTCTACATCACTGTAGCCAAATGTTTCAGATGCTCTGCCTCTGTTTTACTGAAAATCAGTATGTCATCAAGGTACACAATGACAAATTTTCAGATGAAATCCTTCAGGGCTTCATTCATCAATCTCATGAAAGTACTCGGTGCATTTGTTAGACCAAACGACATAACAAGCCATTCATACAATCCTTCATTTGTCTTGAAGGCTGTCTTCCATTCATCTCCTTCTCTCATACGAATTTGATGATATCGACTTTTCAAATCAATCTTCGAATTTTTTTTGGCTCCACTCAAGCAATCCATCAGATCATCCATCCTTGGCAATGGAAATATGTACCTAATGGTTATCTTGTTAATTTCTCTTGAGTCAGTACACATCCTCCAGCCTCCATCTTTCTTTGGACTGAGCACTGTTGGAACAACACATGGACTCAAGCTTTCCCTGACCAAACCTTTGTCCAACAAATCCTAGACTTGTCTTTTGACCTCTTCATTCTCCTGCAGTGTCAATCTGTACGCTTCTTTGTTTGGTAAACTAGCTCCAGGTATGAGATCAATATGATGACTCACACTTCTGATCGGTGGCAACGAACGAGGTAGTTCGTCCACTACTATGTCAGCGAACTCTTCCAGCAATTCCTGAACCTCTTTTGGTAAATTATCTACCCTTGTGCTGGTTAAAACAATATTTGGCTTCTTGACCACAGTGAATTGCGGTTCCTCCTTCTTCTTAACCTCTATAAGAAGTTCCTTCCCACTCATGAGAAGTACATTGTTACTTACTTCAGGATTCACTTCCTTATCTTTAATCGACAACATCATGTGAGTTTTCCCATTCTTTTCTAGGGTGCATGTGTTCTTCCTCCCATCATGAATCACATTTCTATCATATTGCCACGGTCTACCCAGCAATAGATGACAAACATCCATGGGAATGACATCACAGAGTATTTCATCTTTATACCCTCCTATTTTAAATTCAACTAAACATTGTTTAGTGACATTTACTTGATGTCCTTTTTGCAACCATGAAACTTTGTATGGGCTTGGATGATCAATCATCTCCAGCTCCGGCTTTTCTACCATCTCTGTAGAAAAGAGATTATCTGTGCTACCACTATCTACAATGACCTTGCATACCCTGTCGTTGGTTTTGCAAGTAGTCCGAAAAAGACTGTTTCTTTGCACTGGATTCTCCACCTCCTTCTCTAGCGTTAAGAGAACCTTTCGCTTCATCAACGATCTTCCGCCTTTAGCATCATCTGCCTCAACATTCCACCTCTGTGCTTTGACAATGTGAGTTTCACCACCTTCTTTCTTTTTATCTGGGCACTCATAAGATTTGTGTCCATTCTTTCCACATGTGAAGCATTTAACCACTCCACCTCTTCCTCTTCCTCTACCTCTGGTACGAGGAAAAATGTTTTCATCAACATACTGACCTTTCTGTTCAGTATGCTTCCCTCTCTGTGAACTTCCACCTCTCTTAGTTTGAGTTTGAGGTTTCTTCCAGTCTTCCTTGGGTTTTTGATTTCTATCCTGGGAAACTGATTTTCCTCTGGCTTGACTTCTGCCTCGGCCTCTTTGACCTTGTTTTCAGCTCAGCTTCTCTTCAGCTTTTAAAGCCATCTGATAAGCATCTTCCACCGTTCGGATGGTCATCATGCTCATCTCATCCTGAATGTCGTATCTCAGACCATTCATGTACCTGTCAACTTTTTCATCATCACTTTCGCGATGACCTGCCCTGATGTTCAGCCTGTAGAATTCTTCAGTGTACTCCTTCACTGTCATCAACTTCTATCTCAAATTCTGCATTTTTTGAAACAGAGTAATCTAGTAATCCTTGGGAATGAATTTCACCTTCATCTTCACGATCATCCTATCCCAACTCTTGATCTTCTGCTTGCCCTTGCAACATCTATCATCTTGTAGCTCATCCCACCACAATGCTGCATGTCCTTTCAATCTTGTGACAACATGTTTGACCTTTTTGTCTTCCTCGACATCTTCATAGTCAAAATATGTGTCTAGAGCTCTAATCTAGTCTAGAAGGTCTTCAGCATCCAAGTTTCCCTCATAAACTGGAATGTCCATTTTAGCTCTTGCACCCATTCTTGGAACAACTCTAAGCAGGTGTTCATTTGTTGCATCTTTTGCTGTGACCTCTTCTTCATCATGTCCAGCTTCATTTTCACTTTCGAAATCACTAACATCCCCAACACCGGTTGTGCGCCTCTGTGCTATCTCCATGTCCTCAAGTCTAGCGCGTAGGTCATGCATCTCTCTCTCCATGGCTGGATCAGGCATCTGCCTACCCCTTCTTCTCGGCATTTCCCTATCCTCTGGCGGATCAGGTGTTTTCCTATCCCTCCTTCTCGGCAGCATGGTGAATCTTTCTTTTCCCTGCTACAGAAAGAAAAGAAACCTTTCTGTGCTCTGATACCAAATGACGTAGACCTGTCATCCCTTGGGTCGAGATTTTCTCACAGGATCATTCTATATGCCTTTGATCCGGATTGGCTCTTTTGATTCCCACTGGAATCTGCTAAATTATTGATCCACAGGTCCTTTTTGACAACTCTCAATCTCGCGAGTTCGCGAGTTTCCACGATACCTGAGATCATGAAATGATTATGACTCCTTCTCCATCAGCACCCTCAGTTTGTGACCACTGGCTGGGCTCCCTGCAAGCTCCTCTCGCTTTTCACTACTTCGCGAGTTCAAAGATTTAACTCTCATGCTCTTACTTCATGAACTCCCGATATGCGAGAGTCAACGGGGTGTTGACTTCTTCCAATATGTGACGTGTGTCCACCGGTCTACTTCCCGGGCCCACTTCATGTTTTAGCCATGTGTCTCTTATGTGAAACCTCGACACTTTGCGACTTCGCCTTTTGCGACTTGGGGCACTCAAACTTTGGATTTAACCCGGTGAACCTCTGAGTTCACGAGATCCTCTGATCTCTACCACCTGTCCTCCTTCGATGGATGGCTTAAATTATTTTGCGACTTCGCTTCTCATGACTTCGTGAGTCCAGATGTTGAACTTTTGACTCTCCAACTCACGAAACCCCAAAATGGTCAACAAAGTTTGACTCTCGTGTTGGCAAGCACGCCACTTGTCCACTCTCAGATGGACGATCCTGATCACTTCGCAGCTTCACCACTTGTGAAGTTGAGTGACCTCCCTTCCTGACCTCCGATGTATGAGTCCCCAATACGAGTGATCTTGCGACACGTGTCCTTCTTCCGTGAATGGCTTAGATTCCTTTGCTATCTCGGGACTTCGCACCTAGCGACCTCACGAGTTTTAATGCAAAGACTTCGACCTTTCAACTCGCGAATCCCCGAGACCCGATTTTGCGAGTGATCCAACGACTGATTTCTCCTGAGTTTTATGCTCGACGAATGCTTCCGTAACCTTCTTGCTCCTATGCAAGATCGGATGGCTTCTGGGACCTCGTGAATTCTCCACGGAGAACTTCGACCGTCAATTTCCTCCTTGGTGATTTCACGAAATGAACAAAGTGTTCTCTTACGGAACTTGTCCTCCTGCAAAACACCTTCGCTACGCTTCCTTCTATTGATTCAAGGCACTAGCCCTCTTGAACTTGATTAAAATAAATTCCCAAGTCCCTTGGGGAAAATTCTTGCGCGCACTCCTGGCGGCAATTCCTCAATACTTCCAAGTATCGAACTTTTAGACTCTGCGCACTCTCCGCGACAACGATCTTCCAACAACTTCACTCAGTTTGCAAACCCTAAGACTTCCCTCAGCCTGCGCACTCCTTGCATGGCTCCTGTGCTTAATTTTCACTTCTGCAAGAATGAGAATAACGTTATCTCTCTTGAGCTTTCAGAGACGAACTCTGACTAGTGTCAACGCACACTTTGCAGACGATTTCATTGCACTCCTTGCAGGAATACTCTTGCTCAGACAGAGAAACAATTGAAACTCATTCTCCACTCTCCCTCTCTTCAGATTTCAAGCATTAAATATGAAATCATACATTCACGCATAAAAGCAAATGCATAACAAGGAATAAACATCCATTAGCATAACATTCATAATGCATACACAGAGAACAAATACGACACCATGAATTTGAATCGAAGCTCTTTCTATTAATTCAAATCTCTGTACATGAGTGTTTTAAACTACAACACTCTGCTCTCTTCTCTACGCTCTATGCTCATAATGCTGCTTCTTGTTACAATAATATAAGTGAGGGTGTCTATATCCATTTTCCTTCCGGCTCCTAAAACTGTCAAATCTGAGAATTCAAAGCTTCCTACTAACATTAACTAACATAAATGCCTTCTTAGTCCTTCAGACGAGACCGGGCCGCTCAAGGTCTGATTACAAATCAAGAAGTACGCCTCTCCTTAACTATTACATTTACGTTTGGCACATCCATCTTCAAAAACATTCAAACAATTTTATCATGTGTCAAAATGTGTTGGCACCTGTCCCACGCTTGCTTGACGTTGGCGATGCTCCTGCATCCGTAACTATCAACCGAGAAAGAGTCTTTGCAATTCAAAATTTAGCTTCAACGACATCTAAGAAATATACTCAAGCCTTCATGGGTAATTTTGATTTTGATTGTAGCTTCATCCCTAATTTCAGTGTAATAAGTAAGTTGATCCTTAATATTTTGAGGAAAGATGTTGATTTCTATTGGGATCATGTAAGGTAGCTAGAGAGGTAGTGGGGGGGCCCAGACGGCCCATAGTGATAATAGTGGAGGTCATTCAATGTAAGGTGGACTAGGTCCACTATATTATTAACTAAGGCCCACTATGGTAGTTAGAGATAATAAATGGGTAATTAGATATAATAAATGTAAGAGGACTTCTTAGAAGGTTCTACTGCTAGAAGATTCCTCCTCTAGAATGTTCTTAGGTGATGGTAGCACTATATAAAGGGGTTCAAGCAATGTAATGAGACATGAAGAGAAGTATTGTATTTGGAGCGGTAGCTCAATAGGAGGATGCCCCCTCAAAGAGTCAAGTGAACTGGAGAGGATTCCTTCCATAATAGGATCCATTGTATGGTGTTGCCCTACCTTAAGGGTTTCTATAATAAAGTTGTGGTTTTCTATATGGTTTCATATATCTTGTGTGGTGATTGTATTAAGATATATTTGGATCTATTGTGATATTTTGTATTCAGGTGTTTGGATCATAACAAGTGGTATCAGAGACTTTCCTTGGCAGACATTGTGGACAAATATTTTTTATTTTTGCAGATTTTTTTTCGGAAAAGAAAAAAGAGGGCCGCAACATTCTAGAACTTTTTGGTATATTTCTGTGAAAAATTTGCAGAAACAGGTTGTATATATGAGTTCCTCTCATAAAAACACCCAAGTTGAAAAAACAAATCGTCCGAAACGGTGTCTGGAAGGTCAAGATATTGAAGTTTTAAAATCTGTAATTTTTCAGGGTTTTTTCCACGGAGGACGGTGCGATTTGTTTTTATTTCTGTAGCAGCTCGAGGCCAAATTTTCTCAAACAAATTATAGATCTGATTTTCTCTCACAATTTCACCCAATTTCAAAAAACAAATCAGCTAAAACGGAGTCCAGGAAGTGAAGTTATGAGCATTTTAAATTCAACAGTTTTTTAGGGTTTTTTTTTTTTTTTTTTTTCAGAAAAAACCGCGAATTTCTGTTGTAACTTATTGTTCTATTTTTTTGGGGTTTTTCCTGATGGCTGCAGGACCGAAGGGTTCATAGGGTGCTCAGATGGCTAATTCTTCTCAAAACCTCAAAGAAATTCTTGAAGCATTCAAATCTCAACTGTATGACACATTGTGTGACACATTGCATGACAAATTTCATGACCTTGCAGATGGCCTCAATAATAGTTTTCGTAGTTCATTGGATAACATGCATGAGAGATTTCTTATGGAAGACATCAGGGATGAATAGAATCAAGAAATATATGCTTGGTATGATTTTGAGGACGATTGTGATGATTGGTATATGGATAGTTGTCATTTCTAGGATGACAACCACTTCCATATTCTATTTGATGATTCTACTCCAACTTCTATAGAGAACATCAATGTCCCACATCAGGAGCTAGTTACCAGCGTTCAGTCTACATATTCTACAATGGTATTATTCCTTCCAGATTCTACTACGACCCTTTTCCACTATGTGGATGGATCTTCTTATTTGGATCCACATGATAAGTGTCAGTCTTTGGATCATCATTTGGAGTTGGTTATTGGGTTCCAAAATCTTCCATGGGGAGTTCACATGAGCACTTGGACATGGGACCCAGGCTTACAATGGTGGTTGGACTACTTCAGCATGGTGGATT
>JZKD02S2124834.1:40088-57014 GCA_000966675.3 Picea glauca
GAGTGATTTTGTAGAACTGCACTTTTGAATAGAAATAGCAATATTAGCATTTGAGTACCAGACTGTTTTTTTTCTGTTTATGATTTAGATAGGAAATGCTCAGTTTTAAGTTAGTTATTAAAATTCAAGTTCTTAGAATAGGTGTGTGTTTTATTCTTAGGATAACATTCAAATAAAGACTAGACACTTGCCTGCACATACTGTGTATCAGCTCGAAGTTTACCAACCCTGGTTTGACAATTTAGTGATTCAGGACACTTAAAAGCTTCAATTTAGCAGCCTGACATAAATCCCCTAAGAAAGGTAATCCTCATGCAATATTTATTGTACCTTCTTCTCCCGACACTTGGATTGTAGATTCAGACACTTCACATAATATGGAAAACAAAAGGGATATTCTATCTTCTGTAACTGCATGCATGAGACCTCATATCCTCATGGGGGATGAATCTCTAGTCGAGGTCATCATAAAAGGAAGAGTGGAACTAGATCATGGAATATTTGAGAAATTTCTCCATGTTCCTCAATTTTCCATGAATCTGCTATCAATGTACCAGATTACACACACAAGCTCAGGCAAAAAGGTGGAGTTCACACCAGACTTTGTGTCCATTTTTGACATTCAAGATAACTCCAAAATTGTTGTTGGGGAAGTAAATCATAAATCTTGGTTATATACTTTTATTAATTTTATTGAACCTGATTCCTCTGTACTACTTACGCATGTTGATTATAGTAGTAGATTATGGTACAAGAAGTTTGGTCACTTGTGTAACATCCCCATTATAATCCCCAGTTTAATTAATGCTTATGTGGATATAATATGTGGTTACGGCCAAGCGATGTAATATGTGAATGGTATTTCAATTTTTTAATAATAAATGTGATGACAACTGCTAATGGGACATGGACAAGAGATGGGGGATGAATTAATCCACAAGAGAGGGAAGTGTCTAGGATAATGGCCAAGATGGGTCAAAGGGGGAATTACCTAATTGTATATGAACCTCCCGATTTTTGATTGAGTGTTCCCAAAGCCAATCATTGAATACATGTACGAGGGTGGGTGTGAGTGGTCACATCCTT
Source organism: Picea glauca (assembly GCA_000966675.3). Taxonomy (NCBI): domain Eukaryota; kingdom Viridiplantae; phylum Streptophyta; class Pinopsida; order Pinales; family Pinaceae; genus Picea; species Picea glauca. The sequence goes on from JZKD02S2124834.1 coordinate 41,175, forward strand.
CTGATTGAGTGTTCCCAAAGCCAATCATTGAATGCATGTAAGAGGGTGGGTGTGAGTGGTCACATCCCATAGTTATTGGGCACATGGGGCTTGAATACAATCATCTTGGGGAAGAGTGTGATTTAATAAAGGAAAGCTACAAGAGAGGAAATATGGGTTGGGACAACAGTAGTTAGTTAGTCAAGTTTGTGCATGGGAGAAAAGGGGAAAGCATGAAAGAGAGCTTGGAGCTAGTACAACCATGGAGGGTGAACTATGAAGTGTAACTGGACTGAATTGGAGCTGGAAAACTGAAGAGCCAAGTTGTCAAGACTGAAGAGTGAACTCCTGTGTGAGTTGGAATAAACAACAAGTGTTGTTGTTGGCTTCCTGATAGTTTTCCTAGAAACAAGTTCCCTTGAGTTCCCAACTGAGAGATTCCTAGTTATTTATGTGAGAGAGATCCTGATAAAGAAATGGCACATTCCTTAGGCTATCCATAATAAACAAATGGTACATCCCTTGGGTTAACCCTAATAAACAAATGGTACATCCCTCGGGTTATCGTGATAAAATGATGGTACATCCCTTGGGTGATCCCTGATAAATGAATGGTGCATTCCTTCGGTTGGGCAGGTCAAGAGGAAGAGAGCTGGTAGAAAGATCGGGATAGCTGTAGGAGAAGATCAATTGGTTTATGAGCTTCATGAGATGCGAGTGGACTATGAGAGATGACCATCTTTTATGGATTACTAGCCTCAACTCGGGGGTGACTGGCTGTTGAGATTTGGAACAATTAGTCTATGGTTGGGTGGAATGTTTGTCCCAAGCAACTGGTTGCATGATTCTTGTTTAAAGATAAGTGTTTTATCTTGTACTGAGTTATTTACATGTGTTATTGTTGTGCATGAACTCTGCATGAATGATAATGATTTATATGTTTCTATAATGAACGGATTTAGTTGTATTTCATGTTGATTATTAGCATGCTTTAGATACATTTGTTTTGTGGTTATAGACTGTAGCTAAATCTGTTATAAATTTATAGTTGTAAGCTACATGAAATCAGCTAACAGTAAAGGAATTACTTTAGTTAGCAGAAGTTTCATTTTTATGTGTATTCCACACGTAATGTTGCTTAGCTGGAGGCTAGGTACGTTACAAAAATGGCATCGGAGTTGATAATGAGAGAGATTTTCATGGTGTGGCCCATCCTAGGTGGTTGGGTACATTACAATCTAAACTTTATGTACGTGCAATAGCTTAGAAAGAAGGGGATGGTCATTGGGTTACCTGATATCCACTTTTTCGAAGGGGTTTGTGAAGAATGTGTCCTTGGAAAGAATCTTCTAGAGAAGTTCGAGAAAGGAAAGGATCACAAGACCTCCTCTCCATTGGATCCGATTCACAATGATCTCATGGGTCCATTCCCGCATCCATCCATCGATAAGGAAAGGTATGTGCTTACATTTTTGGATAATTACTCATGTTATACTTGGGTATTTTTTCTCATACATAAGTCAAAGGTCTTTGAGCACCTAAAAGAGTTCAAGGCACTTGTTGAGACTCAATTAGGGAGAAAGATCAAATACCTTCATACAAATAATGGGGGTAAGTATGTCAACAAAAATGTTCCTAATATTTCTCTTGAGGCCAGGATACAGTTGCAACACACAGTACCATACACTCCGTAGGAGAACAAGGTTTCTGAGAGGAAGAATAAATCTCTCAAGATATGACCTCTTGCATGCTTCATGCTGGGTTACTTCCTCAGAAGTTTTGGGTTGAGGCATTTAATTGTGCCAAATACATCCAAAAATAATCTCCTCACAGATCTGTCAAGGATTGAACTCGTTTCGAGGCTTGGAGCGACAACAAATCAGAAGTTACCCACTTTTGTATCTTTGGATCATGAGCATGGGCCCTCAATCCATTTAAGAAGAGGAAAGAATTAGATCCACATAGCCACCCATGTATTATTATTGGATACCCAGAGAGTGTGAAAGGATACAAAGTTATTGATCCCTCTACAAACCAACTCATCATTGAGCGCAATGTTCAATTTGAGGAAAGTTTCTCGCATGCTATATAGGAGCCACATGTAGATACGTTTGTCCTTCCATAAGTTTGATATGATGAGTCTACATTTTCATACTCCACTTCAAATATGAGTTCCAATACAAATTCATATTATTCAGATCATTCATATGCATAGTCAGAACATTCAGATGCATATTCAGTACATGCAGACGAGGAGCCAGAGAATATTCCCAAGTGGGCATAATCCTCACTTCAGGATGTAGGAGAGCTTGTTGGGGATCTAGTGGATATGAGGAGGACTAGATCTCAGTATGAGGATCCTCCTTACGTACTCACTTCCATTGAACCATGATCCTCCACATTGTTATATGGTTTAGTCTTCATACCCACAGACCTATAGAGAGGATGCATGGAACCCCTTCTAGGAAGCAACCATGAAGGAGGAGTACAACTCTCCCCTTGAGAACCAGACTTGGGATTTGGTTCCACTTCCTTTAGACATGATGCTTGTGAGATGTAGATGGGTTTACACAACCAAAAAGGTAGCTAGAAGACATGCGAGTAGAAACAAGGAAATACTGGTTGCTAAGGGATTTCAACAAATACATGGGATTGACTATGATGATAATTTTTCTCCAGTAGCAAAGTTGGATTCTATTAGGTTGGCCCTTTCCATTGAAACAACCAAGGGATGTTCAGTACATTAGATGGATGTGAATGATTCTTTTCTTCATGGGGATGTCTTAGAGGAGATTTATATGGAGCAACCACCTGGATTCATACATAATTCATCTTTAGTGTACCAACTCAAAAAGTCGCTCGATGGCCTCAATCAGGCTCCTAGGGAATGGTATGCGAATATGGAATCCTTCTTTCTCTCCAATAATTTTTTCAGATGCAAATCCAATCCAAATGTCAATAAGTTGAGGACCACTAACTCACTTCTGATCCTAGTCCTGTATGTGGATTCTTTTTTTATCACCGACAACTCGGTTTTAGTGATTGCCTCGGTCAAGGGAATTCTTCATTACATATTTTCAATGACAAACATGGGTCCACTCCATTTCTTTCTTGGTCTCGAGATAAACCAAGATGCTTCATGCATCAAGCTATCTCAGGCTAAGTATGCATGTGATCTCATAGAGAGATTCCACATGACATATTGCAAGTCTACACCTATACCTTTCTTATTTGGGGTTAGAATTGGGGTCGGGATACACCAGAGGTGGACAACACCTTGCATTAATAGCTTGTGGGGAGCCTTTTGTAGCTCATCCACACCCGAATAGATCTATCATATGCAGTAGGGGTAGTCTCCAGATACATGTAGGAGCCACATGGGTTACACTGGAAGGATTCCAAGTGCATCCTTAGATATGTTGAGGGAACCATCAGTTATGAGATCCACTATGCATCAGGTTGCAAGTTATATCTCATAGGCTTCAATGAATCTGACTAAGTTGGGGATGGAAATGATCGCAAGTCCACATCCATATACACTCTTAGTTTGGGTTCAAGGCCTATCTGTTGGTCGAGTAAGAAGCAATCTTCTATTTCTCTATCTTTAGTCAAGGTCGAGTACAGAGAAATAGTCAACATCACCATCCAGTAATTGTGGCTATGCAACTTCCTTACAGAGTTGGGAATCTATTTCCATAGACCGATTGTTATTTGGTGTGACAATCAGAGTACTCTCAAGTTTTGTAGAGACCTAGTGCAACGACATCAAACAAAGCATATTGAGATCCATATGCACTACATCATATACTAGTCCACAAGACGATCATCAACCTGCAGTTTTTTCCTTTCTATAAACAAACTACTGGAATCTTCACCAAGACTTTCACTGAGCAGAAGTTTCACTCTCTGCGCGGTCGTCTTGGAGTGAAGGACACAATTGCCTAGCAACTGTCTTTCTCTTCTTTTGATACATTGTATTTTGATAGGGGGGGTTTTCCCATGAGGTTTTCCCTCTTTCCTCACTTTATTTCAGTGTTCATTAGTTGCATTTTTCATGGGTACCTAACATGGCCTCTGTTGTTGGGACCCATTCATTATGTATACTCCCTAGTAGTGTTTAGGGGGGGTGTTAGAGATATTACAGACACCTAGGATTTTCATTTCATTTTATTTTCCTAAGTTTATTTAGCTATGTTGAAGGTCCCTTAGTCTAAGATATTATCCCATCATTGAGGATATTCTCCCCTAGACAAGGGTGCCACACACCCTCCAGTCAATTTTTCGTTATTGGTCAATTAGACTAGTTGAGTGAAGTGTTGCATGTCAACCTCGACTTTATCACCAAGTGTTGCATGCTAACCTCGGGATCATCACCTGTAATGCACACTTTCCTTGGAATCATTGCTAGTAAGGCACATTCCACATGTGTGAGTGATCTCCTCCTCATTTCACTCCGTTTTGGCTAGTTAACTAACAACCGCATGACCAGTTAACTAGAACTAGGAGGAAGTTAACTCCAATGATTTCTAGTGTGTGTCAGATCTCTCTAGAACACTCCTAATGCACATTATATGACCACTATGGAAAGTTAGTTGTGTGATACATAGTATATCCCTTGTATTTTATCATTTCTCTCATTCGGTTAATAGAAATTCTTTCATTCTTTCCTCCATTTTTATCTCTTCTCTTCACACCATTGCATGTTATGTATGCTTCATTGTTAGCTAGATATTCTATGCAGGTATTTCAGAAACTATACAAACTCCACTACATTTCATTATTGACAATGGTGGGCAGAAGAACCTGATCTAGATCGAGGTCATCCAGAGATTGAAGTTGCTAACAATGCCACACCCCCAACCATACACCATCGATTTGTTGAACCAAGGATGAGACATCCCCGTTAGTCAACAATGTCTGCTATCCTACAACATCAAACACTTCAAAGATAAGGTAATGTGAGATGTTACCCACCTAAAGTTTGTGATGTTCTTTTATAACCACCCTATATGTGGAAACACCATGATTTTTATGAGTTAGGCCTTGTAAGCCAACAAAGATAATATTTTTTCTCTGACTACATAATTTTGAAGTTTCAAACCAACAAATCTAATATTTTGAGTCTTCCCTTACTAAATTTGTAACAGACGTTTTCTAAAAAATCAAAGTTAGAATCTTTTAAAAACATTTCCATCAACAATGCTCATTACAATTAATTCACTTATAAATAAAAGGAAACTACATAGTGGTGATATTAAAATGAGGATCTTTATAAAATAAATAGGAAAAATAAAACAATTGCAAGATAGTTGCATAGCCTTCTCAATAGAGTTGAGTTATCTTTCTTATGTAAAATAAGGTTATCGTATCAAAAGAAATTAGTTATATAAATTAGAATGATAGAGATGTTGTTAGTAGGTAGCATCATGTGTCAACTTCAAAAAAATACCATACCTATAACAAATAATAATAGTAATATAAGTTGTCATTAAAAAATAGTATGATAAAAATGTTGTTAATGTGTAAATCATATTTCAATTTAAAAAATATAATAACTATAACATGTAACAATAAGAATGGATATTAATTTTATAATGTAATGTAATAGAGATATTGTCATGTGAATAATACAAACATTTTATATAGAGAGAAAAGTGATGGTGATGATAATGATGATGAATAACATCCACTGAGACCAATTGGTCTATCGAACCTTAAGAAGGTAAGAGATTACTTCAATTTATTTAAAATTGTATTTCTATGCTAAAAAAACATTGAGAGAAGCGTTCCAAGATCACCATAGTTTTGATGACTTATGAGGTTAGGAAGGTTGGTAATGTGGAAAATATTTTTAAATTGGGATCTAATATGGGTATAGGCAACGAAATCCAAGAGGAAGTGTTTTTCATCTTCTACTTGCTTAGTGTCACAAAGGTGACATATTCTCTCATCCGATGGTATTTTGGGAGTTTTCGAATACCCAATTTCATTATGTAGCTCGTGAGAGTTTGTTCTTATTTTAGCAATGTTGATTTTCTTCTTTGCACTTTTCAAAACTAAGAGGTAATTTTGATCTTCTAAATTAGGGTTGACCACCTCCTTAAAGTATCTTAATTTCTTTTTATCCACTAATTCTTTATTACACCACATATTCTCCTTAAATTTAGAAGTGATAATATTTGTAATATTATCGATATTCTGCATGATGGTTTCTTCTTGTATTCCCTAATGATTTATCCAAGATTTGACATATTTATGCCATTCCCTCTTGAGCCGTTGGTGGTTTTGGATAGAGTTTGAAGCAATTTTGGGAAGCCTCTTGTCATCCATGTCATTTATCTTGTTCTTGTACATTAGGTATCTAATCATAGCAATTCTCTCAATTGAGGAAATAATTGCTTCTATGAGGAGGATATGATACACTATATTTCCATTAATTTTGACATTATAAGTCATAAAATTATCTTGCATCTATTCTATCTCTCTCCAGGATTCTCTAGATATACTGCAACCCCAAACTTCACATCCATATAAGATAACTAGAGTGATGAGAGTGTGGCAAATGATTTTTTTTTATCCCAAAGCCAAAGGTCTCATGATTTACAATTGTTTTCAATCCCATAATAAGATTTCCACCCTCCATGTATCCTTTTTTCAATGCTATAGTTCCAATTGAGCTTGTGGTGGATATTGATTCCAAGATACTTGTATGAAGGAACTTCCTCGAAGCTATTGTTTTCATAAACAAAAGTATCGTAGGTGATCCTTTTGGATTTAATTATCATAACCTTTGTTTTCTCAGTGTTCACAATCATGCCAATGCTAGAGAAGAAGTCCTTGAGGGTTATTGGTTGCTTACCTAGGTCATAGGGACTCTTCACCATAAGAAAAATATCATCAACATAAATAAGGAGGATGATGACTATACTAGCGAGAGTCAGGCCAACACAACCTGCATCCTCCAAAGAATATTCTAACTTATCAGTATAGATGTGTTGATATCAATTCCTGCTTCCGAAATTCCCTTTCCCTTTCTATTTTCCCTACTTCCTCTTTCCATTTCTTTTCCCTCTTCTATACCTACCTTCATTACCCTTTTATTTTCTCCCTTCTTTTTTCCTTTTCTAGTTACCATACTTAGTCACATTTCAAAAAAAAAAAATCGACGGGTTCGCGAGCAGGCAAACTCGTGGGTCTTCATCTCCATCCATGTTCCTATGTCATGAGTCCAACCTACCATCTTGTTATAATATACTTAACCATTTTTGCAACTTCATGGGTTCAAGCCTTCATCTTCCAAGTTTCGTGATCTCCACTTTGCACCGAAAGTCCCGTGATCTACATTATGACCGTCAGACATGTCACGGGTACCAAGCCCCTAAGTATTTCATTTCTCCTCTATCAAGTTCGAACGGCCGCTTTGCACGACTTAGCTTATTTTTTACCATTCGCAGCCACGGGTTCGTGGGTTCACAAAAGGCTCCATATTCAAATTTCTCTTATATGTCCCCGCCATCTTCATGCTTTTCTCAATATGCATTTAGTGCAGTTTAATGCTAATAACTGTTCATCCAGGCTCTATAAAGATCATCATTAATATCAAATGGCTCGAGGAGATTTTTCATTAAATTGAATTAAAGCACGATTTGCCAAAGGTTATATTATTGTTATCTCTCTGAAAGGACTCATTTCAAGTTATTATCCAGTTGAAAGAATACTCTCGTCAACCTATGGAAAAAACAACTAGACAATAGTTTTGTGGTGATACTTTGAATATTTTTGGTCATGAAGACCAGAACTTTCAGTGGTCCAGAGGATATTCATATTACTCATCTCCTCCTGCACAAAAGGACGTAATCTGGACATTGGGAATTGCTCGTGCATGGTGTGTTCATGAGGTATTCGACTGCAAAGAACTTGTTGCATTGTGCCTTGAGAAGTACGTGTTGATCCAATGAATTATACAACTCCAAGATCATTCTCCCATTTCCATTTCACCGCAAGTTTTTCGTAATATGGTGAAGCTCCCTGAGCCAACACTTACCTTCAAAGGAGAAGACTGCATAGATTTCCTGAAGAAACATAACAATGACCTGGATCTCTTGCCTTCATTTTTGGAGAATCCCGTGGCTGTTCAATAAGACATAACCAAGATTCAATTCGACTCTTTTAAAAACCCCTTTCAGGAAATCACTTGGTTGTTTACCAGGTTGACAGTTCAGGAAAGCACCGCACCATTTCTTGCATGATTCTTTGTATTTTATATATTACAGTTAAGAAACATGCTATCTTTGATTGGGGAAAATTGATTTCCATTGAAATCTCATCCCTCATCCCAATTATCACATTTTTTTTTTGTTTGCTAATTTATCCGTGACCTACGGGATTAGCCCATGGCTTGAGAAACCGCGACTTAGGGGCATCTAAGCTGTCAAAATCACCCAGGGATCACACCCAACATGAGCCACACCAACCCTTAACATGGTTGGATTTTTTGTCCCCGCAGGTTTCGAACCGGTGACTTTCACATCACAGAGTGGCTTAACAACACACTCTGTCACTGACTGTCTTACACCTCGGGGACATCCCAATTATCACATTACAAAAGGGACAAGAAATTATTTATGGATTTTTATTCAGTATTTGCAATAGTGTATTGTTGTCAATTTCCAAAATTGACTATATGTAAGAGGGTGAACTGTGAAATGGATCTAGAACTACCTTCTGGTATCAAGCATTATGGAGACACAAGACTTCTCTGTATTTTTACGAAATTTACAATGATTTCATTTTAGTCTTCAAAGGACTATTGTTTGGTAAAAATATTGTTGGATTATTGAGAGGGGGGTGAATCGATAATAAAGCAATTTAATCCCTTTTAACCATAAAATGCAAGTGCTATATCAATGTAGCATTATCATCCAATAGTTGCAGAGTAAATAAACAATGAATAAATGAGAAATCATACACATACACAGTACACCAAAGTTTTTATGTGGAAACCCAAAGTGAGAGAATAACACAGAATGATTTTTATTATATGTCCTTAAGAATTACATTCATTGGAAGCAACAACTTCCTTTGTTTTCCAGCTGCAACTGGAAGGAGGCTCCAACCCCCTAGTTTCTTAGGCTACAACCTGAGGGAAGCCCCAACTCCACAATTCTCTGGCTACAACCAGAAGGAGGCTACAAACCCCTATGTTCTCCGACTACAACCGGAAGGTGACTACAACCGCCTGTCCTTTCCCCGTCTAACTTCCCTGACACATAAGTAGAATGATGGAACCACTGTCACACTATCACTGTGAGATATAGTGTTGTAAACCTATACCAATCAACCTGTACCAAACAACTTGTAATCAACATGTACCATAAACAACCTATAATCAACCTGTACCATAAACAAGTGCATCAAGCATGCACCAACCTGTACCTCAACCTGTACCATAAACCTGCACCAAACGAGTGAATCAACCTGTACCATAAACAAGTGCATTAACCATGCACCAATCTGTACCTCAACCTATACCATCAACGAGTTCATCAAACATGTACCAAATATGTACCAATCATGCATCAAATAAAAATAAACTATGATTCATCAAGATGTACAAACATCATCAACTATACACCTCATGTATGTGCCAACTCATCAACTACTTGTCTCAACCATGTACCCAACATGTACTTCAACCAAAAACCCTCATCAATTTCATCATCCAAATCTGATTTGTAACTCTGTAATAGACCTGGTGTATATGATCACATACCTGTAAACATTCCTCAACTTTAACAACAAGAGACTATCATTTTCATCAAACTTTACTTTAGTCTCACATGACTAATTTTGGATTAGTCAACAACCCTAACTTGAAATAATCATAACTACGTGCATGTAATGAATAAATATCTGAAAATAGTACACAATGTTCTTCAATGTCATTTATGAAATTCCTCTAGGTTTCACTACTTGGAACCTCTCAGAAAAGGAGTTATAGCAAAAATGGCATACCTTGTTGAATTTTGGTTTATTCTAGAGAGTGAACTTGTAGAGCATGCCCCACACAGAATATTTGTTGTGTGGATTTGAGAATTGTAAAAAAAATACTACAGACTGTACTCTAACCAATACATTTGGTATTACTTAATTTGGATCTGTTATGAAAAATTTATGACGTTTTTACTTGAAACACCTGTTTTAGACTAGTTTCAGGACTAGCCACAAACTTTATTTTCCACGGAGTGTAACTCCAAAAATACAATGACCCACAAGCTGAAATTTTTATCACAGCTACTTGGATATTTTTCCTCAACAACCTCCCAATTTCACAGTCTAAATCATTCTATAAAAAACGTTATTGCGAAAATGGTGAGATGACCTGTAAATAACATACCTTAGAAAGCATCATCAAAAGAATTTATCCTCCCTTGAATTTTGACCTTCTTTACTTCACCTTCCCTCTGAAATTATCCTTAGATATCCTTTGGTTACCTCAGTCACTTGTAGATATTCAATATGCTCAAGTGTGATTAAAATGAAAGACCCTTGCCTCTTATTTATACTTTTATGTAGCTTCCTCAAGGGGTTACCTTCTAACCATCTTAAACCACTTTCCTTATTTTAGGGCGAACCCACTTCTAACCACTTTTCCACTTAGTAATTTCTCCATTAACTTTATTATTTAAATAATTTCTTTTGTATCCACTTTGGCTTATATTACACTCATCACTTCACTTTATTATTTACCTTCTAAAATCTCTTAAACCACTTTCCTTATTTTAGGGCTAACCCACTTCTAACCACTTGTCCACTTAGTAATTTCTCTGTTAACTTTATTATTTAAATAATTTCTTTTGTATCCACTTTGAATTATAGTACACTCATCACTTCACTTTGTTATTTAAATAATTTCTTCTTTGCAGCCACTTTGACTACTTTGACCTTTTGGGGCTTCTAGATGATTCATGAGGGTTCTCCAACTTCACATGGCCATAACTCTCTAACCGTGAGGAGTTATGTGACGTTACACATACCACCGGAAGTGGAATGACACATACTATCCATATAGAATAGTCTTACCTTCAAATATATTAAAACTCATACCATTTTACATCCAACAAACTTGGGTTCATTACCCAAACCTTTGTGCTACTAGAATTCGTTATTAGACTTTATTCAAGGGTTGACATCAATGATAACCAACCTAAATAATAAACAATCTCCCCCTTTGGCATTAATGACAACATTATGATAAAATACTAAATTCATATCACTCATGCTCCCACTGTGACCATCGCTCCCCCTAGAACCATGCCTTTGTGCTATTTCTCCAAGCATTTACCTTTGCATTTGATAAATCACTCCCCCTTTGTCATCAGTGGGAAAGGTATCTTTCCATCTGGGGCTGCTCCCCCTAAATGAAGTCTTCCTGAAATTGATCTCCCAACCTAAACTGTCCTCTTTATGGTGCTTCCTTGTGTAAATCTAAGACATATAATATAAGCATTCAAAAGCATTCATTTTTGAGTAGAAATTACTCCGAGTCTCTAGAAAAGATACTCAAAGGCTTCCCGTGGAAGCGGTTTTGTAAAGATGTCTACCACTTGTTCTTTTGTGCCCCCATATTCAAATCTAATGTTCTTCTCTGCAACTTGTTCCCGTAGAAAGTGATACTTGATTGGAATGTGCTTTGTCTTGGAGTGCATCACTGGGTTTTTTGAGATATTGATGGTGCTTTTATTATTACAATAGATTGGAATGGGCTCATCATACTCAACCTATATATCTTTCAGAGTTTGTTTCATCCATAGCACCTGTGTACAACATGCTGCTGCTGCAATATACTCTGCTTCGATTGTAGATAAAGATATTGATGATTGTTTCTTGCTTAGCCAAGATACTAAACACTCACCCAAGTAGAACACTGCTCCACTGGTGCTTCATTAGTCATCAATGCAACCTGCCCAATCTGCATCTGTGTAGGAAATAAGTGATAGATCCTTTCCTTTTGGATACCATAATCCAAACTCTTATGTTCCTTTGAGATATATGACAATACTTTTCACTGCTAAGACATGTGATTCCTTTGGTGTTTCTTGAAATCGTGCCACCTATCAAACTTCCTGCATTACATCTGATATAGATGCTGTCACATATAATAAGCTACAAATCATTGACATATATTTCCTCTAGTCTGTAGAATTTGAATCATCATCTTTGCTCAACTTGCAACTGGTTTGCAATCTTCCATTCCAAATTTATTTAACATTTATCTGATATACTTAGTTTGAGAAATAAAAATTCCTTGGTTTCTTTGACATATTTGAAGACCCAGAAAGAAGGATAGATCTCCGAGTAATGACATTTCAAATTCATTCTGCATATCCTTTGCAAATTTCTGGCTTAACCTGTCATCATTACTTCAAAAAATAATATCATCAACATAAACTTCAATTAATAAAATACCATCTTGAGTTACCTTGATGTAGAGGTTGCTGTCTGCACTTCCTTTTATGAACCCTTCCTGCTGTAAATATTTATCCAGTCTAGAGTACCATGTTCTAAGAGCCTGTTTTAGACCATACAAGGCCTTCTTCAATTTGCACACGTAATCTATGTTCTTTGACAACTAAAATCCTTCTCGTTGTTCAATGTAGAATTATTCTTCAAGTTGCCCATTCAGAAAAGATGATTTCACGTCCATATGATACACTTTAATATTCTTGGAGCATGCATAAGCTAAAAGCATTCGGATTGTTTCCATTATGGCAACTGGGGAAAATATCTCTTCAAAGTCGATTCCTTCAATGTGTGCGTATCCTTTACATATGAATCTAGCTTTGTTCATTGTAACATGTCCATATTCGTTCAATTTATTTATGAAAACCCACTTTGTGCCAATCACATTCTTATTCTTTGGTCTTGGAACCAATTCCCAAGTGTCATTATTCTCTATTTGATCTAATTCTTCATCCATGGCCTTATTCTAGAATTCATCCTTGCTCGCCTCTTCAAAACTGTTTGGTTCAATTGTAGATAAGAGTGCTAGGTGCATTTGTTCTAGTGAAAGGATTCATCTTCTAGTCTCAACTCCTGCATCCTTGTTTCTGATAATCTGATCTGAAGGATAATTCTTTTGTACTCGTTTGCTAGGTGTCTTTGGAGGCACTTGCTAAACTTGCTCTTCTACTTTTGTCTGATCTTCTTCATCTTCCTCTTATACTTCTTCTTCTTATTCGTAAAGTTGTTCCACTGATTTATTTTCTTCTTCCTTTGATTCTCGTCCACATGTTTCATCAACTGTTACATTGATGCTTTCCATAAATTTGTTCAATCTTAGATTGTAACACTTGTATGCTTTCCTTGTACTTGTGTAAGCAACAAGTAATCCTTTGTCCACATGAGAGTCAAACTTTCCCATTCTTCCATCTTCTCTTTTGATGTAGCATTTACTTCCAAATATTATGAAGTGCTTCACATTTGCTGGTCTTCCTTTTCATAGCTCGTAGGGAGTTTTGTCATTGTTGTTTCTGAGAATTACTTTGTTTTGAATGCGAACTACTGTATGCAATGCACGTGTCCAAAATATATCTGTCAATTTTTAATCCATTAGCATTGTTCGAGCCATTTCCTATGTAATTAACATCCATAATGTTCTTTTGTCTCTGAACCACTCTCTGAACCAATCTATGAATCCATGCTCTCGTCCCCTATCATATATATGTCCAAACCTGCTAAGTGTTCTTACAAATCCATCTCTGTCCATATTATCCAAGACTCTACTGCACAACTGTCCCTAATACTGACCCATTTATTACTATACTATCATGAAGTATTCACTACTACAACTATCAAACTGTACTTTTGCTAACTGATTTCTCTAGATATGTCTACTCAAACTCTGCAATCTTCTCAAAGGATGGTTCTTTAGTCTGTCACAGTTATCACATAGACTCCCCATGTCTAATATTCATGTTACCTGGGAGTCTCTAAGTCAGATGTCTCAGAACAATTCCTTCTCTGATGTGTATTCATCATCATATTCATTGGTAGATTCATCATCTCTCTGAGCTCTGACTTCTTTCTTTCTATCTGTGGATTCATCATTCACTATTTTGTCTGTGGATTCATCTTTCACTATACTTGAAAGTACAATCTTTTGAAAATGTTCCTTATTTACCTGTCCTTATTTTCTTTCAGTTATTTTCCAAAGCTTTATGTATCTGGCATCTTTCTTTTTCTCTGTAGAATTTTCTTCATCTCGTTTTATTGCCAAACTTGCGATCTCTGGGACCTGGTCTTTGTTCACTTGTTCTTCATGTTTTATTATCCATACTTTCTTATATCTGATATTATTGTTCTATTTCATGGAAGTATTGATCATGCTTATACAATCACTAGCTATGTGTCCATAGTTATGAAATTTGTAACATTCAATGTTACATGGGGCCACATAGGCATTTCTTGCTTGAACATTTTTATAATCCCTGCAATATGCAACCTTATGTCCAAAATTAGTACAATAAAAATAATGACCATAAAAGAAATTTGCGTACCTGGGAGTGAATGATCTTCTTTGTGGTGTAGTCCTTCTAAATTGCTGCCTTGACTGATCATGATCATGATTGAAGCTTCTTTGTGGCTTGAACATGGATGATCTTCTTGAAGATGTATCTTTAATAGTTTTATTATATTATGGTTGACCGTGATTCCTTCCGTTGAGTACTTCTGCATAACTCTCTCTATTTTCTTCATTCTTCTTTTCTAGCAACCTAGAGTGCTTCTCTTCATTCTCTATAACTGATGTGGATGTTTCTATCTCTTCAACGTTCTTGTTGAGCTTGACAATTTTACTTCTCAATGTGACAACTTCTTCTTCAAGCTTCTCAACCTCTTCTTCTTTCTTCATTATCTGAGACTTCATGACTTCTGCTGTTCTTTTCGCTTCTTCAAGATGGATTTTTAATATGATTATTTATTCTTCAAGTCCTTTCTCTTCTTGACCAAATTCTTCCTCAAGCTAGTTTAGATCGTTAGTTCTTTCCTTAATATGATATGTAAATATATTTTCTCTCATTTCTTCTTCTTCCTTCTGTGCTGCTATGTTGGATTCCAAATACTACTTTTGATCTTTAAGATTTTCTTCAATCTTTCTGGCTTCTTCTAGACGAGTTCTTAAGTTCTTGATGACCTATTGGGCTTCTTAAAAAATGTGAGTACTTTCCTTTTGTTTCATCAATTATTTCTTGAGTGACTTGTTTTCTTCTCTTTCTTTTCTTAGTTCATCTAAAGCACTAATCAATTGTTCTTCACAATTGTCTTCTTTTTCAATTAGTATTTTTGTCTCATTTCCTTCATGGAATTCTATTTCAAGATGTCTGCATTTTTCATAATTAAAGAAAAACAACATACCTTTGTTGATTATGTACTCTTCATCTTCTGAATCTGTTTGACATGGTGAACATATTTCTTCTTGATATGTACCTGCATCTTCTTTATTATTTTCTGAATCTGCGATGGGTGAAGAATATATATCATGTAAATTATCCCAAATTCCTTTGGCTGATGAACATTTACCAACCTTTTCTCTTACCAGATTAGGTAATCCTTCCTAGATGAAATCCACTGCTATTTTGTTATTCTTCTTCAATTCCTTCTTGGATGTAGTCTTTTCCCTTTTTGAACTATCATATCCTGTAACGACTGATAGCCAAATATAATACCCCCGTGTCAGTAAAAATACTTTCTTCCTTCCACTCCATAGCTCATACTTTAAACCATTAAATAGTGGTACTCCATTCACAGAATAATCCATGATATCCTTCCAATGGTTAAACTGTTTCCTGAAGGAACCTTCTC
>JZKD02S2124834.1:57806-97853 GCA_000966675.3 Picea glauca
AATTTCTTCTTTGCAACCACTTTGACTACTTTGACCTTTTGGGGCTTCTAGATGACTCATGGGGGTTCTCCAACTTCACATGGCCATAACTCTCTAACCGTGAGGAGTTATGTGACGTTCCACATACCCCCGGAAATGACATGACATGTAATATCTATCTAGAATAGTCTTAAATTCAAATATATTAAAATTCATACCATTATACATCAAACAAACTTGGGTCCATTACCCAAAACTTTGTGCTACCAGAATTCACTACCGGACTTTCTTCAAGGGTTGACATCAATGACAACCAACCCAAATAATCAACAAATTCCCCCAGGATATATGACCAGGCTAATAAATTCTTGGAGAAAAAGGAGACGATAGAACATATGGAAAATCACAGTGTCATCAGGATCTTTTGTTCCAAATAAAATCCCTATTTTCTTCCATGCCATGTATATGATAAATTGTTTATTATGGAAGTGGCAAGGTAATACAATTTATGGCTGCACTTTTTCCACGAAAAAAAAGGATAAGCCATCCCATTACCGTGGAAAATTAGAGACTTCATATTTGGGAACATAAATAAAATCGATGAGTTTGCGAATAACTTCAACAATGTAAGTCTGAAGTATGCTGAAAAGATAAAGGGGTTTGACCCTAACACAATCTTTGTGGAACATATGCTATCAGTAGGATTTGACAACTCGTTCATTCATACTATTTTGAATGAAGAAGAAGATAAAAACCAAGGAGCTCCTATACAAAATGATGGTGACTTGGAAACAATACTTAGTACTAACGAGTTTTACAAGCAAAAATTAAAGGGTCCTAGTGAAAAGAGCGCCGAGTCTCCAGTTGTTACTCCTAAAACTACCACATCCCAGAGCAATGCTCCAATGGCTCACCCAACTAGGAAAATTACCAACAATAGTTCAAGAGGTAGAGGAGAGAAGAATCCCTCCCCTGGAAAAATCGAGAGCTCACATAAACTCCCTTTGAGAAAAAAGAGGAAAAATGTAGTGCAAGAGGAAGAAGACAATCTCATAGAAAATGACATCAATAGCTTCTCTCTTGAAGACATGGAGCTCAAAGCATATATTGAGAAAATGTTTCCCACAATTGATTAGCCGAGAAATTTGGCCCAACAAAATTCATCATTAGATATAGTTGCGAATGAGATCTTCAGTGAAGAAGAGCCATTTTCTTTCCAAAGCATTGTTTTTGACAAGGAATCTAAAAAAATGATTATAGAAAAGGGTGATCAGAAAAATAAGAAGTACAAATATTGCTCAGAGGGTGACCTAAGAGATATGAGGCCGTCCTAAATATCTAAAATTTACAGAGAAACTGGGGATGTTCTTGATGATTCTATTGATGGTCTAAAAGCATAAAACATTAAGTTAAAAGTAAGGATCAAAGAGTTGGAAGATGCTTTAATGCCTCTTCCACTTCTTGCCAGTCCTTTGTCAATAGTCAAACCTACCACACCTGCTGTTAAGTTGAAATTATCTTCAAGCCTACTCACATCAGTCAGGAGTTATGCAGAAAGAAATATTAAGAAGAGAATGCCATTACTAAGAAAGGCATGGGAGGTTTCGAAAAATATTGTTTCTTTTGGATCGAGGGCACATGCCTTCTATGAATATTTGAAAGCTGATATGAAGAACGAAGAAGGTTTCTACATTGATGTTGTATTACCATTTGGAATCAAAGTCTCTAACATGATAAAATGGAGAAGAAGATAGGATGATCTGCGTTCCCCAAGTCGAATAAAACAACTAAATGTTTGTTGGAAGAAAAAGATTAAAAATTTGAATAATATTGTCCAAGCATGCAACGAATCTATATTGAAAAGAGAAGAACTCTTCAAGAGACTCACAGAGATAGACCTAGCAGGAAGCACCAACGAAGTACAAGACTGTAAATTAATTCTCAACTCAATGTTCCTAACAAAGCAACAGTTTGGCGAACAAGTTGAGATATTTAAAGGGTTATTCATTGAAAAATTTTATAGCATACTTGAATATAATGAAGATGAAATAAACAATTGGCTAGTTGATTATTTCGTGAAAAATCAAGACAACGAGGAAGCAGTACATGGTATTTCTCTTGATTTAATAGACTTGGAAGGTGAGTTATTCAACATTAAAATCTGACGTGAGATAGATAAACGTTGCACCAATGAAAAAGTATATTGAAGAATGGTTCAAAAAAGAAATTGAAAAATTAACCAACGAAGGGAAAGAAACAGTTGAGATGGTTCCAGTAACCGTCGATGAAGACAATAAAAGGAAAACAACAAGCAAGTGAAGACATGAGAGACCATCATAGTAAGTTTATGCTGATCACATCTTTCTTTCTTTATCATTTTTTTCATCTAGTTACTCTGCTTCTTTGACTAGAAAGGTTTAACTGAAGTTTGATAACTTCTCCTTGTCTTCTTTCCAGGTATTGTTGTTCTATTATCGCCCACCATCCTCCTTCTACAATATTGCTTCTTGTTTATATTTTCTTTATGGTCCGTGGGATCCCCAATCCCAGTCCTAAAGACAAACACATTTAAATTTCAAGGCTTTGTAACAGACTATATATTTTTTCAGAAATTTCCATAGAGCTTTTTCAGGATCAATATTGACTGTGCTTTGTAACTCTAAGTTTTGAGTATAAAGTATTTGAGATTGATCTATCATTATCTTTATTTGAGCTTCCCATGTGTCCACTCTGTTAAAGTTCTCTTATGCATGTAGACCATATTCTTTTTATTTTATGTGATAAAAAATCTTTAGTTTAACTATGATGGATGTGAGGAAATTTTGACTATCTTTTTCAAACGTATGAAGTGTGCGGTTCCTGGTCATTTCTCAGGAACTTTCTTTAAAAATAAAACAAAATATTTTCTTTATCATTTTTTTTCTTGCAATATTTAGGTTTCTTTGATTACCACAACAGACTTATGCAAAGTCCCATATTTTGAAAAATCTAAAGTCCCAAGAAAATCTTAAGGTAAAGAGGAGTACCACCTCTATAAATATGCAGGGGGATTTGTATCCTTGTGAGGTTTTCGTTTTGGTCCTAATGGATTCAAGTGTCAAAAAGATGACGAAAAGGATAGGGGATAAGTAACAACCTTGTTTGACTCTTATATTACAATTAATTTCTTCTGACCATCGCTCAATGTGCCTAAAATTGGCAATAACTTTCTCATATAGCCTTACTGTAGCAACTCTTAACTCAAAAGGGACTTTAAGCTCTTCTAACCTATTCTAGAGGTTAGTCATGGACACAATGTCAAAGCTTTTCTAAAATCAAAGAAACAAAAAAGGAGATGAATTTTATCATTACGACACTCTTATGCAATGATACTAAATGTAACAAGGTGGTCCACAGTGGAATGGTATCCTCTAAACTCAACCTAGCCTCTAATGCTTTTTCCATGGCTTTCTAGCCATGTGTCGATCTTTTTCTCCAAAATAATTCCATACATCTTAGCTAAAATTAGGCTAATCATAAAGGTCCTATAATTAGAGGGATTTATTTTATCCATGCTTTTAAAAATAGGTACAATGAGCTTTGAGTCCAAGGTTTTGGGAAGCTTTGCTGGACAACTTAATTGAAGAGCTTATGTATGTGAGGGATGAGAATAGGTCCTCCACTTTTTAATTTTTCAACTTGGTAACCTTCTATGTCCTTAGATTTTCCTTTTGAGTGCCACTTAAACCAAACTTAATGTCTTTTATAGAAAACACTTCATCCTTTGTAGAGTTGTCTTGCATGTTGTCCATGACGTTAGGGGATTCATACAGATTTTTAAGGTAGAAATTCCAGTCCTTGAAGGGAATATTATTATTTTCTTTCGTTTTACGAGTTAGAATTTGCTTGCAAAATTTCTTAGGATTTATCATAAATAGGTGCAAGAGTTTCTCTTGCTTTCTATGTATCTAGTCTTTTTTTTTTTTTTTTTTTAATTAAGGTTTTGTATCTATTTATCTTATCATATTTTAAAGATGCATTGGAAGAATTCCTAATGGATTTTCTAGAAATTTTACGTTCATTATCGTACCAAGGGTTAGTTGTACTGTTTTTCTTTTTATGTAGCACCTCAATAGAGAAATTGTTAATTGAAGTAGAGAGGGTTGATGCAAAATTATGATAGTCACCTTCAATATAGTTCTGATACGATATGAGTTTTAAAGCATTTCTTAAGTCTTTTAAGAAGAGATTGACTTTTTGTTTGTCAAAAAGTTTGTGCCTTTGGCTATCAGAGTGCTCCTCTATAGAGATTTTGTGCATGACAAAGTTAAGAGTTAGGGTTAGAGGTCTATGATTAGAGTCAGTTTCATGGTCATATAAAAGATCAAAGTTTACTATTTGGTTGTATATGGGATATCTAATATTACATAATCAACAACACTGCTAATCTGCCCAAGGATACAAGTCATCTTGTTAGAAGTTGGCCACTTCTTTAGACCATTGCAAATTATTATATCTTGAGAACTATAGAGCTTTATTAACTCAGTACCAAACAAATTCTCAATCAGCTCTTCACAGTTTATTTTGTAATTGTTAGCTAAGATAAGGTCCTTATCTAGCCAAAGAGGATTAGGGTTGGAGTCATTTCTTAAAATAATAGCTTGATTGGTTTCATTTCTAGCAATAAAGTCTCCTAACAAAAGGTTACTACCTTCATTTTTCATATTGTAGATAACTTGCTCTAAGCTTTTGTAGGGACAATTCTTATCTATATTGTTTTTTGTATAAAAAATAGAGTTAATAGGTGTGGAATAACATATTGCTATATAAATCCTCTTAACAAACATCTCCATCCATACATATTGATTGAGAGAATCTTTTTTATGAAGCTGGATCGTTTTTATGTAACATGCTATGCCTCCAATCCCTCTACCAGAGGATTTATGCAAAACAAATCCTTATAAAATATTATTATATAAAAAATAAAAAAAATATTATTATAATGAAAATATAAATATGTGGAAAATAATCAAAAACACATTTTTCCATATTATATAAATTTTAATTACTAAGTTTCATTGAATGAAACAAAATTACACTTAATATACAATATAACTACCACTATACAATTATTTTAAATAATAAAAAAATTATTTAAAAAAAATAGATTTCTTTAGACACTTAGAAATCTGAAATTAACACTTTTTTTCCAAATGAGAAATTAACTCCCTGGGAGCCCAATCCGACACTTCCCCACATAGTGGATGATATGGGAGTGGAAAGCAACAGCCCCAGGGACTCATAGCTAGGCTCGAACCCATAACCTCTCCCCGAACTGGGAGAGTGTGCTCACGTCTTGCCAACTGAGCTATCCCATGGGACTATCTGAAATTAACACTTGATGACAATGCAATTATAATTTGTTTGTATACTTGTGAAACATCAATATTCTTATCCACCATCATAACCCATCCCTTTTTCACATAGTCCGAGTAACTATAGCCTGCATAGCCCAAGTCACTATATGGCCTTGGGTGACAAGATACATCGAGGTTGTTCTAGCCTTTCTCATCTCTAAACATATTACTCTCTTCCATCCACATCAACACATGTAGCTTTACTCCACCTCCCTCTATGCATCCAGTATGGAATTTGTAATCCTCCGCTGACCCACCATCATTACTCGCTTCAAATCTTACATGAAAGGAGTTGGGCCCATCACTACCATCATTACTACCCATGATAAATCACATCAATATAGCACCGTACGATTGGAAATCTTCCATATTCATATGAAACTCAAATGAAGTTTCATGATAGCTACGTCGAGTTGCACGAAAGACAACATCCACTAATTTTAGGGTAAACTTCCCCGTAATTGATTGCAATTTTCGCATGAGCTGCAAAAATTTCATAAATCCATTTCAATTGATAAAATTTAAATTCGAATATTATTTATGAAAATATTATATCCATTGATTATATCCATTCTCTCTTAAAATTAAAATCCTTAGGCTAAATGTTCTACGAAATGACAATTTTTTTTGGGGATATTTGTCCAAAATCCGGTGAGAAATTGTTAGATTTGTAGATTTGACTGATTATTTCTGTATAATCCAAGTGCCCCAAGGGATTTTCAACATGATGAATCCATTTCTGCATTCATAAATGGATTTTTAACAACAACAAATAGTGATTCGTGTAAATTTATATCGTCGGATTCTGACGAAAAAAGCCATTTCATAGAACAACTAGACAATGCCAAATTAAACAGCCACCATCTCATCAAATTTAGTGTCCCAATAATTGATATTGATCTTTGACTTTGAATTTCCAGTAAATAAGGCAATGGACTGCTTTTCACTAGATGTGGATGTCTGCACATATTTCTTAAATCCATTTGAGCACAAGTTTAAAGCGTAGTTTAATTTTTCTATGTTTTGGCTATTTTGGGGATATTTTCTGTTTAATTTTGTCCTAAATTTGGCCATAAATTGTTGGATATGAAGGTTTGAGTGGTTAATTCTATATAATACTAGTGGCATAGGGGTTTTTCAGCATGCACCAAAACTTAGAAGAGTTAGACAACGCCCAAGTTTAATTTATTGTTGTTAAACTCACCACAATTACAGTTACAGTTACACTAAATTAAAAAATAAGATTACACACCCACCGATGCACCTCACAGATCAACTAGAGAAATATTAGATATTCCTGGGTTTCTTAATTAGCACATAAAATATACAAATAGTTTTTGTGAAGGATACCAACAAAAAAAATGCAAATGTCATTCCAGATAACATCAATGTTTGTTGGATGGTGAAAAGGTGTTTACCCCTTTGGTGACTAGGGTTTGCTCAAGGTAGTAGGGTTTCTATGCACTGTATGCACTACCTACAGCAGTGTCATCCCTCCCCTCTACAACAAACACCACTGCACTGAACCTACTTTTCTATTAGAATTTTTGGTACTAAGTCTGTGTGTCGCAACAATTACAAACATGACAAAGCGAGGCACAGTACAAGAAAGGTTAAGTATACTGATGAACATGGAAGAAGATAGGATTATAGTAGGATTTCACCAAGAAGTACAGAAAGCAAGGAACAAATCTTGGCATGACTGACATATCAAGAGAAAAATTTTCAAGGAAGGACACATAGTCCTACTGTATGACAACAAGTTTTTTCAACATCCAGGAAAGTTCATAATGCATTGGTTGGGACCATATGAGGTCAAGACTGTCACAGACGGAGGAGTTGTATAGTTGAAGGATTTGGAAGGGATGGAATTAAGGGGCATGATCAATGGGATTCAACTGAAGCTGTACAAGGAAAGTCGACCACCTACAACTTGAAAGTTATTGTGCAGTAAGAAATAAAAATAAAAATAAAAATCTGCACACAGGTGAGCAAATCAGTGCGACGAAAAATAAAAGAGTTCGTGCACACATGTCATTGAGTCAGCATGATGAAATAAGAATACTGCGCCAGAAGCAAAGGGTATCAAAGCCAAGGACTCCACGCGCTAAAAATTCCCAGTGCACTAGAAAAAGGACCAACAATTGGCAAACATGGCAATTCGGAAAATGATGCCTATCGAATTCAGGCACCAACTGGTAGCGGTGGGAGAAATTGAAAAAAAGATACGGCAATCCGTACACAGAGGTAAATAACTTGGTGTGACGGAAAGGGAAAATTTTGAAAACATGACGCACAAGACCATAGTTAACAAGTACAACAGTACCATGCACAGGACACACTGCAAAAAATGAAAAAGGGACAATTGTTAGTGTGGAACAGTTGTCACTTCGCCGTCCCACTATAAAGTCAGAAAAAGGGGGGAAAGAAACTCATTGTGTCAATTTCTAAGGAGAAGAACGTAGAGCCGAGTGAAAGAGAGATAGAGCGAGATTTCGAGTGAGAAACCATCGATTTAGAAGATTTACAGCCTAAACCTCATCGCAATTTCACCACCACGAGTTGGAGACTCGGGCAGGGCTGAAAGGAACATGAGAAGTACTACTCGCGTGACAGACACAAGGGAGCAAGAAGTACCCGTAGTGGTGGATGTGGATGAACTCCACACTAGATTACGAAGAAAACCAAGTGACGGTAGAGGAGGAATAAAACCTAGTGCAGGAGGTCGGGCAGCTAGAGGAGGACACAAAGAGAACTGAGTCTGACACCTCGAAGGGACCAAGTCCATGACAGGCCAAGAAGGTCACAGCTTCAGTGCCACAGAGCCACAAACCAGATTTAGGACAAGCAGTAGTACGCAAGGGTGTACCGGAGGTGGGGGCCTCATCCCCATAATTCAAACAGAAGGGTCACACTGAAAGAAGTGCGCACGAAGGGTCACAACCACAAGTTGAAGGGACCTTGGTTCTACCGAAGATTCCAAGAGGGGTGCACATCGATGATGACATGGTCGACAAAGTGACTGCTATCAAGTACTCAGACCACGACGTGGTGGATGTCACCAAATTTCCAGACCTAGCATCCCAAAACTACTTGGAAAGTAGGGGAGAAGGTTCATCAGGCATGCCACTATTAGAGCCAGAGCAGTGGATTCTTGGGCTTTGCAACACATGCATCATGAATTTGTTGGATGTCCCACATTTTGGGCGGGGAAAGCATATTAACGCCTGTGTCAAGCAACTACTTGCACGAGTGCATGACGAGCTTTTATGGATGGATAGGCTGATGCCTATCACTATGGACCCTCATCGCAGCAATCACGTGGCTACCCACAAATGGGGAGAAACCAGAACAATACTTAGAGGATAATACCAGAGCCAAGGCCATCTCTAATGAGATCAAGGCCAAGTATGGCATGGAGCATGGTAACAAGGGCATCGAGATTAGTGACATCAATGATCCTGCGACAAGGTTTTCCACTAGACTCCTCGGATGCAAACTAATGTGCAAATATCACAAAGAGGAAGTATCGACCGGTGTGGTCACCACCACCGCGCAGTGTGCAAAGGGGAGCTCGATGACCTAGGCCCCATACCTCTTGAACTCATTATTAGAGGACTGTAAGGACACACAATATTGGGGCTCTGAGTTCCACTACTCGTGGTTACTCATCCTCATTGGCCTCGTTGGATGGAAGGAACCAGTCTACAAAATGTACCTTGAGAGACCATGGAAATGTGGTGCAGTATGCTACATATCATTACACAACAGCATAGACCCCAAGAGAAAGAGACAAACACATACATATTTGCGAGGTATTTCGAAGAAATGTAGGAACTCATTGCGGATACATTGCGCATTAAACCACAGATTGTCCAGGAGTTTAGATAGGTTACAAAATTTAGGGCAACGTGCCATAGCTTATGGATGCAAGAAAAGGAAGACAAAGCCAAGGAATGGCTACAACTCAACTACTGCGTGACGTCAGAAGAAATCCAGAGATAGGTCCAGGAGTGGCCCAAAGAATGGAAGGTACCAGAGATTCCAACCGTAGTACCAAGCTCACAAACTCAGACCTAGGGAAGACAAGCCCCAACGCACCAAATAGGAATCAAAGGGGAGGGAACAAAAAAGAGGAGTGTGCATGGTCAAGAGGGGGGAAGCACCCCAGCCAAGAAGAAACAGAGAACATAGAACATACCACCAAGGGGCTCTACACAGGCTCCACCACATGCAAAACAACCACCAATGCATTCAATGGAAGAAGTGCGCGTGGAAGAAACATGAACGGGGACACAAGAGATCCCTAAGGAGGAAGAACAAGGGGCAGGAACCCAGGAGATTCCTGAGGAAGAAGAAACGGGGCCAGCAACTACCATAGATACTCATAGGCCCATTAGTCCTAAGCCATTAGCCACCCAGGAGAAGAGGCTAGGGGAGCAAACCAGTGGTGGCCGAAAGAAGATGAAGGCCCACAAGCCATAGAGCCATATATCACTAACCCCAGATGATGTGGAGTTAGTGGTGACAACAATCGAGGAGAGACTGGCTGAGGTGTGGGAGAATTGAGAGAAGCACAGGGATTCAATTGCAGATCAGGTGAAAGAGGTAAAAACTGCACTGGTACAGCTAAGGATTGGGGCAACAAAAGCACCAAAAGAAACACCCATGCAGGCTCAGGAAGGAGTGTCAGTGCCTGAAACAATGCAATTTGTAGCGTAGGCGAGTGCCAATTTCATCATCACAGTTGATATGATGTTACTTGATGAAGAAACAACGCAAAAATCCCTAAAGGACATCGAGACGTTGGACGTGGCACTAGCCAAGATTCTAAAAAAGGTGATGTATAAACTTCAGGTAAGCGTTGCATAGGAGATTCAGTCCAGAGCAAGAGCGGACGTGACAAACCTACAGGTATCCCAGACATAAAATGTCTCGGTGAAGGAATACCTCAACCTTGAATTGCAATGGAAAGAGAGAGCGCAAAAAAACGTTGAGGAGATGGAGAATTAGATCCACAGGTTGTTTCAAGCAATTTCTGAGAACACAAATGAGGAGGCAGGGACTTCGGAAGAGAAGCTGCGAAGGATAGAGCAGACTATCCAACAATATAAGGAGAAAATTAAAGAGTTGGAGGAGTGTGTCACACCCACTACTCCTCCAGAAGTAAGAGCGCAACGAGAATAGGAGGCAACAACAATTGCAAAGGACATTGACCAAAGAATACATACAGTCACTGAGATGTTAGAAAAGAGCGCGCAGTTGTGGACTCACCTCCTAGTGGATGGAAGTCTCCAGGAACTCCAAGAGAAGGAAAATAAACTCCATGCAACCATGACAGAAGTGAAGCAGCGACAGAAAACAATGTCACTGTTGGATAAGATCAAGACTGCCACCAAAATGAAGGCTCTGCAGTTGGAAGAGAAAGCGCTGCAACAACAAGACATACACTGTTGGAGCCCCTGCAAGAAAATGTGGAGTAACTGGTCATGGAGAGTGATGCAGCTAAGAAGAGCATTGAGCATATCGGATCTGAGGGAGGAGAGATGTTACAATATTCTATCACGGAGCAGGTGGTCACTGTTATGGCCGAAAAGAGAATTCAGGCTCACCGATAGTGCCAATGGATAACGAAAATGTATGATGCACTGCATCAGGCAGTAACAGGCGCAGGAAGTAAGTAGTGACAATTTCATAAGTCAGGAAGTGACTCGGGATGAGTCAAATGTCAGTGTTGGGGGCCTATTGGGCACAATCCCATTTTGTGGAAAAGGAATGACATGGAGGAAAGATAGTTGGTAGAAAGGCATGCGAGGCGCACATGCAAAAATATGGGAAAGAAAGATAGCTGGCAGGAAAACGCGCATGCAGAGGAGGAAAGAGTGCAAGGCCAACATGCAAGAAGACCTAACTAGGTTAGGGTTTTGGTAAGAGAATGTAATAGCTGATGAGCCAAAAATACATATAAATAGATACCTAGGAGGTCTAGGGGGGTTCTGGATTTTATGGATTGTTACTCGCGTGAGAAGGAGTAACTAGTATGTAAGACTACTATAATGCGATGTAATCTTGTAAGTTGTGGAGCTGTAGGGAGTCAGAAGGGTAGATCTTGAGGGTTAGATCACAGGATGAGGAGCTTGGTGTGATCTAGTCCACCTCATCATAGATCTCAACCTGACTGAGGATGAGTTGTAAAGCGTGTGGCACTGTAGTTTTGGAACTACCATAATAAAAGAGCTTGAGAGCTAGATATTTGTGGACGTAGCCCAGGAGAGGGTGAATCATGGTAAAACCGATGTTATGTGATTGAATGTTTGTATCTCTTTTATTGTTTATGAGTAGATGTTAAAATGATGTATGAATGAACTAATGAATCTAATTACATTACATAGAATGAGAATGATGATATATTTCTTTAATCATTAGATAGAATTCACAACACGCACTTCACATATCCCCATTTAGTCCTGGATTGCAAGGACTTGAGTATTGCAGTTACCCATTAAGACTATCTCTGGTGAGACTGCGTAGTGCACTCTGTGTGTTGCATTGCCTTCTAGTTTACCAGGAGGGCCGATAGTTTTAGAGGCTTTGTTGGATCCCTAGTAGACCTGAACCTGGGTCAAATCATGTTAAAGGTATAACTAAGATAAACAACCAACAATATGAAACTTTTATGACACTTGCAACACTTAGGGTGAGGTACCTAGGTGTGGAAATTTGATGTGTAATAGACATATCCAATAGCTTTGGAAGCTCACAATAAGAACAAGATCAAAGTAGAGAGGGTCCTATTGGATTCAATGAAGGATCATTTGATTCCTCACATAACTGAGAAGACGATGGCCAACGAGATGTTTGATGCTTTGGTAAGTTTATTCTAGAGAAAGAACATGAATAGGAAGATGATCTTAAGGAATAAACTCAGATCGATGCATATGTCTAGATCTAGCAATTTTACCAACTACCTCAAGAGGATCACACAGGTGCATGATCAACTTGTAGCCATTGGCAAGAAAACAAAGGATGCAAAGCTCGTACTTGTGGCATTGAATAGTCTTCCCAAGTCTTGGGAACCATTTTTCAAGGGAGTTTGTGCTCGAGAAAATATCCCAGATTGAAAAAAATTCATATGATTGCATCCAGGAAGAGGCTCGAGAGGATTCAAAGGGAAGAAAGTAGGGAGGTAGTGAGGAGAAATTAACTCTTGTCAGTAAGACAAGAAAGGGAAATTGAAAGAGTTTTAGCAAGAATGGTAACTTTGATGGAGGATCAACACAGCTAGGGAAGAAGAAGGACTTGAGTAAAATCAAGTTCTTCTCATGTCATAAGAATAGACATTATGCATCTCAGTTTCCAGAGAAGAAGAAGAAGGGTAATGGAAAGACGCAGACACAAGCATTAGCAGAGACACAATTTGATGAGTTTGAATTTTTTTTTCTATGGATTACTCAATGGTTTCATGCCTTTCTACTATAACAACAATGATAAGTGATTGGTTCCTGGATAGTGGTGCATATCATCATATGAAAGAAGCACGAGAGATATATAGCAGTCTGACAAAGAGGGACTCATATGTTCATGTGGAGCTTGGTGATGATGCCAGGTATACAGTAAAGGGAGAGGGAATTTTTATGTTCCAGCTTGAGTCAGGAGGTTTGTTAGATTCCCAGGATGTTCTTTACATACCAAATTTGAAGAAGAATTTACTTTCAATATCATCTATGGAGGACATGGGTTTTTTCGTCACTTTCTAGAGAGGGAAGGTACTCACATGTCTAGAGAAAGATAGCCCAGACAATGCAGTGGTCATTGGGTTAGAGAAGGAAATTTGTATAGGTTGTAGGGAAATCTTGTTCAGGCTTTGGTACATAATAGTGACAACCTATGTGAGTTGCGGCATAAGAGGTTGTGACACCTACACTATAGGGCATTTCTAATTCTGAGGGAGATGGTTACAGGTCTTTCATATTTCATTATCAAGCATCAGGGAGTGTGCAAAGGGTGTGCACTTAGCAAGAATTCTAAGGTTGATTTTCCTAGCAACAAGAGTAGGTCCAAGGGGATATTAAATCTTATCCATTCGTATATGAGTGGGTTGATTTCAGTAGCATCATTACAGGGATCGTCATACTATGTGACATTTATTGATGATTTTCCATGAAAAATTGTATCTTCTTTATAAAGACCAAGGATGAAGTCTTCATATGGTTTCAAGAGTTTAGAGATCAGGTGGAGAACCAGATAGGGAAGGAAATCAATTGTTTTAGGTCAGATAATGGGGGAGAGTACATCTTCAATGACTTCAAGGATTTCTGAAAGGAGGAAGGGATCAAGAGGGAGTTGATAGTCTCATACAACCCTCAACAAAATGGGGTTGCAGAGAGAAATAATCAGTCCATCACCGGTTCTTCCAGGGCTATGATGCTTACAAGGAGTTGTCTATGTTTTTGTGGGAAGAGGCATGTAACACGATGGTGTATATGCAAAAAAAGAGTTCTCACAACATATTGGCAGACAAGGCTCCAAAAGAGGAAGTCTCAGGAGTGAATCCAAATATTTGTCATTTGAGGATCTTTGGTTGTCTGAAGTTGGAGCCTTCAGGGAAGAAGGGTGTATTTGTGGGGTATGGAGAGACCTCAAAGGCTTACAAGATCTCCATTCCAATGCAGCGGAAGACAATTGTGAGTAGATATGTTAAGTTTAAGGAGAACTTGACATCTAGTAGATCCTAGGAGTCATTAGCAGTGATAGAGGACAAGGAGAAATAGGCTCCGAAGGATGAGAAACAATCAACAGTTCAAGATTCAGGTGGGGAGGAGGAGTTAGCCCCTTCTACTCCCGTCAGGAGACCCAAGTGGCTATTGCAAACATTGAGGGATGTTGGTGAGGATGTTAGGAGTGTGGTTAGAGAGCGCATGCCTATGAAGAAGTTTCCAAACTATATGGAGCTTATGAGTAGCATCATTGATGTTGAGCCTTCTCGTTTTGAGGAGGCAACATATCAGTAGGTATGGTGGGATTCCATGGTATAGGATTACACCTATATTATGAGGAATGATGTTTGTTAAATAGTTCCAATACTATAGAGGAATTTGTTATTGGATAAATCAGTGAATGCAGACATAAACTAATCTCCCTAGATCCACCTGGATCTAGAACAAAACAAGATAGGACATGACGCTTTCCCTAGGTTACAATCATTGAATTTACTACCAAAGAAGAGATGAGTGACATACCTTTAAATATTGCTTCCTTATATCTTTGTTGTCCCTGCTTCACTCCAATGTTCTTGTGAAATTAGATCTGCAATGACACAAACCAACCAAAGTGAAAGAAAAAATAGTATAGTCAATGAAAACTTAAACATGTGATCAAGGAGTCATGTAATAAAATGAGAATGATTTTATGGGAAAGAAACATGCCACCATATTATATTAAGTAAAAGTGGAAGATACAACCAAGATGCCTTGATGTCGCAAGTTCCCTTTCAGTGGCTCTTTTGCTCCAACACACACACACACTTGCTTCAAATTTGCATGAAGATGATCCACAATGGCTTGATGGGCAAATGGAGACCTCAATCATCAATTGAAACAAGATTCCTCACACATTCTTCAACCTATTATTTCATCAATTATTTTCTTAATCTTTCTTAACCTTTTCCATGAGAAACCTATCATTATATAGGAGAAGGAGAGATGGTTAAAGAGATTAGGATGATCCCACCAAATCAGAGAAGTCAGTAGGATCCCAACCATACAGATGCCAACTCATATTCTAGAAGATCCTATTATAGAACCTTCGTGAACTTCTTCCTTTATTTATCTTTCAAACGTCGCCACACCATGCCTATATAGTAGCCTGCGAAAACCCCACGAGCCAGGTATAGAGCAGCCTACGAAAATTAGGCATTTTCGCACTATTTACTACATGCAGCTTGTAGAACCCTTCTAAAAAAACGTTTTGTAGAGGAAGACATCAGTCACTTTTCTCGTGAGAAATATCCTTTTGAGAGCTTGAACACATGCTTGTAGAAACATCACCAGGGTGACCAAAATAATGTGTAACAGAATTCCCCCCAAAGTATGAGGCTGGGACTCATGATAGCCAAAATACTTTGTAAAATGCATGTGTGTGTCGGGAACAAGGAGTGCACCAACTGGGAACCTGTAAACAATCAAGCGTCTGCACAATATAATACCATTTGTGAGGTAAGCATTCCCATGCTGAGCCTACAAGTGATTGAAATAAAAAATGTAAGTCATGGCCACCAATCATACACTGTGGATCCATGTCATCAAAATACTACATAGCCACCAGGAATACACTGTGGATCTATGTACTAGAAAACTCAAATTCAGACATATCCACAAGACATACAAAGTGGATCTATGTGCCAATACAAATCATAAATACTCCATTGCAACCTGGACCGAAAAGATGAGATCCAAGGTCTTCAATCCCGTCGTCTGTAAGTACGAATCTAGCCATGCAATTACAGGTGCTGAAGTCAAACATGGTAGAAACCACTTGATTACCGGTCATTGATAAAAACTATTAACAAGTGCGAGGGAAATCACCATTGATGTCAATGACTCCCAAGGTACCTTAGTACAATCCAACGACTGTGAATAAATCAGCTAAAGTTGAACACTTGATGGAATCTCTCGATCAGGAACCAATGATGTGAATCCACTGTCAAAAGCGAAGAAACCTGCCATTGAGGCATGCGGCCCGAAGGTACTAAATGATTTCTAAGTCTTGTTCCTGGATGATGAAATGAAGTCAACAGGAAAATACTCATCACAGGAGGGCCTTGATGTGTCCCCGATCAATGACACAAAATAAGTAGCAGATTTAGGGTAGATCAAAGTATGAAAATGATTTGAAACTGACACAGGGAAGGCCGACATGGTAGGAATTGACAACTGTAGATGGATGACTCGATAGAGGGCTTGTTTGGATTTCTCTTGAACATATGAATGACACGACAGTAGTCTTGGAAACATTTACTCAAGGATGACACAAGATATGAACTTACAGAAAGTCAGACCAGAGACAAATGGATTTCCCAACCCGGATATAATGATAAAAGGGGTGTCATGTTCAATAGCGACTATTACTGCCACTAACACAAATACAGAGAAACATTTCATTCCAAAAATTCCCCCCACCATTTCTGGCAAGTACCCCTTTAGTTTTATGCAAGCTTGAGGAGGATAACATATGCTTGTTGATGTAAGCTCCTTCTTCGGATGAGTCCCTCGAAGTATGTTTAACGAACCCTAAGAATGAGCGGTTTGATCCTATATGGGTCTTTCGATGTTTGTTTAATGAGTCCAAAGAGAGAAAACTCAGGGGTTTTTCATGTTTTGAGGGTCTGAAAAACACTTAAAGATAACTCTCCCATTTCCTTTTTCATAAATTAGTTCGACGAGACTGAAAAAGCGATAACCTACCACCCATCAAACATTTTCTTCAAATACTTTTACAAGCGTGAAAAGAATAAGGTCACTCAGAGATATTTTCGTTTTTACGGAGCGTGAAAAGAGCTTAAAGGATACTCCATAATTTTCGTTGTTTTTGTGTTACCATGACGAGTACAAAAATACAACAAAAGTATACTCGACTGCGTTCTCATTGATTTTCGAGCACGAGAACGAACAAAGACTGAGCTCAAGGTTTTTCCTGAAAAACCTAAAAATTATTTGTACATGTGACAAATGAAAAAACAAATTAAGAAAAATATTCGTACTTCATCATTCAGGTTCCTAGATCATTTATCTACGAAATAAAACCGCACTCGCAATGCCTTTAGAACATTAGCTTTTAGGTAAAACAAATAAAATAAAAAAATTCAATAGAAATGGTAAAAAGCGAATAAATATAGGTGAAAACCCTTTTTTACCATCTCATTGTGATTTCACCCAAAACTTGTCTAGAAAACCCTTTTTACCTCGAACTTCCTCTGTCGATTGCAGGAGGTACGTTCAACTATTCGACAAACAGACTCCACCAAAGAGGTAATCTTCGCGTTCTCTATCTTTTCCATGGATTAATTTGTTTTTTTACTTGTTAAAATATAGATTTTGAGTCGATTTTTAGGCCGGTAGGTGCATGTAGGCATCGCCCTAGGTGGTGTATATCGAGACCTGAAAAAATAATAGGTTTCTGCAAGTGCCCTTTGGTTCACCTGTGGAAATCCCGCATTGTGCAAGAACTCCACCTGCGGTGGGCAAAACTCAAAATTTCATACTAATATTTAGCCAATAAAAAATTACCAAGGATGTGAAATCAAGATGCTAACTTTCTTCTTGTGGCTCCACTGCAGGTTTTGACCATTAGGATGTTGGATTGGAGAGAAAGAGAACACAAGGATGATGATTTTATCGCTGGGAATGACCTGGGCATAGTTGAAGCCCTCCGACAATGCGGGCTCCTGAAATTCTTCAAGATCCAGGGCATGAGGGCCCAATTGAGGTTGCTCGAGTACTTGGTCCACATGTGGGATGTGGATCAACAGGTGTTTCATGTGGGAGTCCACACGCTTTCCCTAGATATTGAGGATATCTATTTTCTGACAGGGTTGTCACGCCGTGGATCCCATGTGACATTGATAGGAGGCAGAGGTGGTGGTCTACCAATGAGTGAATACGTCCGCCGATATTGTGATCCCGAGGCTGAGAGATGTAAGGGAAAGGTCTCCATCAAGGGTGTCTGAGATTTAACCCTATGGACTATCTTGTTCATTATCGAACGTATGGCGGGGAGTGCATCTCCTCACATGGCCCTCCAGAGTTACTTTCAGTACGCAGTGGAGTGCATGGAGCCTCGGGTATTTAACTGGTCTGATGGGGTTCTTCGCAGTATGAAGACATATCTGACTAAGTGCAATAATGGTGACCTGAAACAATTTGGGTACGAATCTATTTTGGTGTCCTTCTTCCTTGAGAGGGTTCCACACTTGCGTCTACAGGTAGAGTGGAGCATACTGACCCCACAGGATCCAAGGATGAAGAGGTGGTGTGACCTCATGGCTCGGCACGTAGCGGGCCCCATTGTCAAACACAATGACGTGTTTTTTGACTGGTTGAGGCCTCAGATATTGATGATAGATGATTACGCGTATGCAGGCTTGGATTTCAGAGGCAATCCAAACTTGGTTATGCCTGAAGATTCTTAGTGGGGAGATCTAGGTAAGCAGTACATTTTGGTTTTATAATGTTTTTGTAAATTTTTAATATATGAAATGTTTTTTATGTTTTTAATCCGAGGACTAATCAAAAATATTTTGACAACACAGATGTAGGGCTGCACCGGCCTCCCAGTACATCCCTTGTCTAGAGATGAGGGGAAGCAACCCAGGTAGTAGGATGGGATGCTCGTGACTACGAGGCGATCGAGCATAACCTAGAGGGGTTGACAGTCGATATTCTAGACATCTCTATCGACGATATTCTGAGACATTATCAACGTCATATTGTGGGTGTATCTGGTTCTATTAGTTGACTGCACCGTAGGGTAGCATGAGCAGTTGTGTGTTATCGTGAGTGGCATCCTTGATGTTGTTTTGTATATGAATCCATGTGCTTCACATTTTTGATATTTTGGTCTTTGGACAAAACACTTTTTGTAAAAACGTTTATCTTTATAATAATAATAATAATAATAATAATAATAATAATAATAATCTATTTTTAAGGTCACGACCAAGCCAGCACACCAAATTGGTGTATGAGGCTTCTACCAGTTTACTTTGCTTTATATACAAAATGTGGTTGGATTTATAAATGTCTAAAATGTTTGTCTAACACATAATTAGCTAATGC
This sequence comes from Picea glauca, assembly GCA_000966675.3. Classification (NCBI taxonomy): domain Eukaryota; kingdom Viridiplantae; phylum Streptophyta; class Pinopsida; order Pinales; family Pinaceae; genus Picea; species Picea glauca. The sequence continues at coordinate 77,014 of JZKD02S2124834.1, forward strand.
ATATGTTAATGTATTTAGACATCTAGGAATGTGTTGATATTCAATATAATCAAAATGACGTTCCAAGAGGTGAATTCGTAAATATACCCTTAATAAAGTAGGACTTCAGATAGCATAGACATTACTTAACTGTAGTGTACTAGCTGTGAATCAAGTCGTACAACAAGGTGGCAGATTCCAAGTGAAATAGCATCGGTCAATAATTCAATGACTGCATTGTAATCAATGATATTGTTAGTTGCATGACCGAGGCAAACACTATGTAGACTGATTAATTTATTCGTAGGTGCAAAGATTTCCCAAGCAACAAATGCTAAGTTCTGAGTACTACGACTAGCGCCATCGGCGAAGACAATGTAGGGTAGCGAAGACACCAACAACTGGAAACCGATCACAACGCAAGGTAAGTAGTTGGGGGTCGAAACCAAATAACGAAAAAGCACACAAAAGTAGCACACAAGAGTATGATACAATAAAAATACAAGCACTCATGCAAATATAACCTAAGCATAGTACTTCTTCAAGTAAATCCCATTTCTGGGTTCACTCAAAGGAATGCCATCATAATCCACTAACTCATAGGCTCCCTTCTCTAACACTCATTTTATGATATAAGGGCCTCGCCACATAGCCTCGAATTTTCTGGCTCCTAGTAAATCATGATCTTGTTCGTAGATGAGAACTAGATCACCCTAAGAGAAAATGCGTGGCTTGACATGCTTGTTGTATTGGGCTTTGACGCGTTTTTTCTAGGTTTCAATAACCAGGGTGGCATCACGACAGGTTTCATCTAATTGCATCAGATACAATAGATGTTCTTCCTCTGCAGAGCTGTTTGGGAGAAGTTCAATGGCTAGCTTCAAATATGGTATCTCACATTAAATCGAAAAGACAACTTCGATACCATACACTAATTGAAAAGGCGTAAATCTTGTGGAAGACTTCACGGATGTCCGATAGGCCCATAATGTTGAAAACAACATCATGTGACAACTTGTCTTGTGAATTCCTATTATCCGTCAAAGCATAGTGATAAGAACTTTGTTTATCACTTCAACTTGGCCATTGGCTTGCGGGTAGTAGGACGTTGAGTTTTCATGTCGAAGACCCAAATTTTAGGTAAGCTCGGACATCATGAAATTTCGAAAATGGCTACCATGATCAGTAATGATAGCTTGCAGGATTCCAAATAGAGTGATGATATGATTGAATATGAACAGGGCTGCAGTTTTTCCAGTATTATCGAATGTAGGCATCGCCTCGGCCCATTTCGTGAAATAATCCACGACTACGATGATGTATACATGCCCCCCCCCGACCGAGTGAGGGTTGCATGTCATGAAATCAATGCACCAGTTTGTGAAAGAACCAAAGGAAACTACTGGGTGTAAAGGAGCAGGGTGAGAACGTATTTTGTTATTGTACGTTAGACAAGCATGTCACTTTTGAATGAGAGTAATACAGTCTTTAAAAAAATAAGGCCAGAAGCACCCTTCTCGTAAGATGTTTTAGGTAGTGGCATACCCAGACATATGACCACCACATGCTCCAGAGTGGCAGCCATTCAAATCTTTCTCAGCCTTATCGAAGGGGAGACAACATTGGAAAATAGAGTCAATACCACGATGATAGAGAGTGTCACCGAGAATTATGTATTGACAGGCTTGATACCATATGCGATGATGGTCTGTACTAGAGAGGTCGGGGTGAAAATTTTGAGTCTAGAGATAAATGATAATATCTCCATATCAAGTTTCATCAAAACTGATCAGAAAAAGGGATTCATCAGTTAAGGAATCCTCTGCCACATTTTCTGTTTCAGTGTAGGGAAGGTCACATATCAATTCGACAAATACCAAATATTTATTAGACTTAGCATGTTCAAACTCTAAGTCAAACTTTTGGAGAATCACTATCCATTTGGAGTACTTTCCCCCTAGAAATTGGCATGTAAGAATATGCTGCATAGGGTTGCAATCAGAAATAACAATGGTATTGCGTAATAGGATATAGTGACGAAAACGTTGGACAACTTGAACAGTTAGCAAGACCAGTTTTTCCACATGTAGGTATTTGGCTTCGGTAGTCATGAGACTCTAACTCAAATAAGAAATTACATGTTCATCATGCGAATCATCTTATTGGAATAAAACCATGGCAATGGTAGAGTCCGAAGCGACGAGGTAGAGGAAATAGTCTAGACTGTAATCTGGTGGGAAAAGCAGTGATGTATGTGTTAGGGAAAGTTTTAAAGCTTCGAAGGATTATTTGTAGTCTCGTCCCATGCGAATTCAGAACCCTTCTTCAACAGTCGAGTAAATCCTAGAGTTAACTCAACATAATTGGGAATGAATCGACGTAAAAATTTTGCCTTCCCTTGCAAACTTTGGAGTTGGTGTAGTGTGGAAGGAGGAGGTAGATTAAGGATAGCCTCAACCTTCAAAGGGTCCACCCTAATCACATGAAGTGACACAATAAAACCCAAAAGTTGGCCGGACTCCACACAAAAAACATATTTGTGTGGGTTTAAACATATATGATAGTAACGACAACGAAGGAAAATGGCTTAGAGATGGGTTAGGTGGTCTTGGTGATGCATGGAATGCACTGGTGTGCTTGATATCATGAAAAGCATAAGACATGGCGCGTTGAAAAGTTGCACCAACATTATTCAAACTGAAATCTAGTTTTCGGTAGGAAAAGGTACCCCAAAGACAAATGAAAGCAGTTTTGTGTTGATCTGCGGGCAAAATATTAATCTGATTATAGCTGGAGAAACTATCCATTAAAGAGTAGATTTCACTCCCGATGCAATCGTCGATGATCTGGTCGACAAAGGGGGTTGGAAAGTTGTCCTTAGGAAAAGATTTATTAATATCCCTATAATTGATGCATACACAGATCATGCCTTGTTTTTTTATTTACCGGAACTAGATTGGATACCCAATCGGTTAAATCCATAGGATAGATAAAGCCAGCCTTGAGAAGTTTTTCAACTTCAAGTTTGATAGCGGTGGCTTTACAAGGGTGGACTAGGCGAAGTCTCTGTCAAACGGGTTTAGCATCCGGATAGGTATTAATTTCATGTACAATGATATCGGGGTCAATACCCGACATCTCTTTGTAGCTCCAAGAGAAAATGTCATGGAAATATTGAAAAATGGCTTTGTAAATGACGACTTCATTATCGGAACATGTGGCTTTGATGTGAACATTTTTGACAACTCCAGGTTTAATGGATATGTCAAGAGGAATGGTGGGCGAAATGTTACTCAGGTTCCCTTCATAAAGAACATCATGTGTTGACTCGGGAACAGAGGAAATGACAACAACGGTCGACAAAGTCGAAATCCGTTGGTAACTCTCGATGGTGTGCTGTTTGAGGAAGAGGATGGAACAATGATGTCCATCATCCCATGGGGTGTCTTCGATGGACATAACTGACATGATCATCTCATCCATAGGAAAGACGACGTGAAATATATTGGGAGATGAATCACCAAGAGAGGGAGTAGAAGGGGTTGCCGATTGAATGGCTTGATAAGTGGATTCCACCAGACTTAAGGGCATTTTTTTGCCATAGAAAAGACAATCACCAGGGTCGGGTACTATCCACGGGTCATAAGACACATGGGTTTCGTGAACCGAGGTGGAAATCATGTTGATTGAGGAAAAAGAAGGAGGTGGAATATCAGGTGGTGGGATTGGGAATGTACCCATCAAAGTTGAATCTTTTAGAAGACCCACATTGACATTCTCGTACCTGGGAGGTGTCTTCAAGATAAACAGTACGTTGCTAGTATGAGAATCAGAGTTAAAAAAGGCCAGTTGCTCAATAGTAACTACTTTTCCTTGGTGTGGGAAACATAACACGTGAAAAAGTGTGGACACAACTGCACACATGGAATCAATCCAGCTACAACCAAGTAAGAGTTTATAGTCAAGAGGCGCATCAAAGACCTCAACCTCAACATTGATCGATTTGCCTTCCAACATAATAAACAACAAGGGAAGAACACCGTAGGGTTTAAAACTAGAGCCATTGAAGGCCTTAAGTGTATTGTGTGATTCAATGAGGGAAGGAGAGCCAGTAGCTTTCCAGCAGGTAACATACATCATGCACGTCGAGTGCCCTTGTCAATAACAGTTCTACATATATTCTTGTTCTCTATGACAACTTGGATCTGAAATGCTAACTGAGGGGGTAGCATTGGAATGTGATCTTTTAGGTCAAAGATTATCAAATTCATATCTGTGGGATCAATTCCACCGATGGACTTTAACAATACCTTCTGTTGAGCGGAACAACTTTGAAGGACTTTGAGAGGTTGACATCATGGAGGGTGCTTGCACAAGATATTCTACAATACTGTAGTTTTGAGCATCACGCACATGAGGATTAAAGGAAGAATTTCAAACAACGCCCTTTGGACGAGGGAAGAGGACTGTATCGAGACCTGGTCATTCGAGATGAAGAGGACCATTGGGAGGTGAAGTTGAGGGAGGTGATTGAACCAACAAAGATGGTATATCGTCAACTTTCTCTTTTGAAGGAGAGTAATCTTTGGCCTGAGTGGCGATAACAACATCGTTCTTTTTTTAATCACCAGTACACATAAGGACATACGAAGTGGTGGAAGGAGAGGGTTGGTCATGAATGACCAATTGGGCCTGTTGTTGACTAGGGAAAGGTTGTGACAAAAAGGCGGGTGTGGGAGGCTTCACGGTCCCTTGAAGGAACTTAGTGACCTCGACACGTCTTGGACAATATTTCGTGTAGTGATCATCACCACAGATAAGGCAAGGATATCGAGGTTTACACTTATCCTTATCATCAACATGTTGTGTTTTGGCTTTTTAGGATTGTGGATTATTATTTTTATCCTCCTTATTCTTTCCCTTTCCTTTTTTAGATTTATTTTTGCCAGCAAGGGTAGATTGAACAAAGTTAACCTCAGAAGTTTTGCTGGTGGAAGGAGTAGGGTTCAGAGCACTTTGAACATTAGAAGCAATAGATTTGGTATTGGTGTGAGAGTCTTGTGTAGATTGCGGTTGAGCATGGAAAGTGTCAATCACACCATCAAAATCATGAGAAGCTGCTAGGGTTGTTGAGGTAGAGGTGGTAGAAGGACGAGGAGCGTCAGGGAGAAAGTAGTAAAGAGTGCCCATTTGCGAATAAACGAGATCTAGGTACTGAGTGCAACTGATCGCCTACTCTTCAATGACAACTCCACCCATGGAAATATCATGAGATATTTTATTCGCGAATGATTTGGTGAACCATTCAGCTAATAACTAGTCAGGAAGGTCGAGTTTGATCAAACATCGTCTTCATCTCCACTCGTGGATGTGATCGGAAATATGAGTGGCTAAATATTGCTTAAAGGAACTCAAGATCACGGTTCCTGTCTCGTAGTGGATTGGAAGTTGGTAATGTGTGGGAAAATCCATGGCTAGGATATTGAAGTCGTTGAATAAGCCTCGTGGTAATTCTATGTACCACTTTGCAGCCGAACTCGTAAGAGTTCGTTGGAAGAGTTGTAACCGAATGGAGTCGTCCATCAAAGAGTTGCACGAAAACCAAAGGTGAAAAGTCATAACATGGTTGTTTGGGTCTTCTCTCACTTTACCGTCAAATTTAGGTATGTCGGTTGGTAGCTTGGCTGATATAATGGGCCAATGGGGAGAATGTAAGAGAGGGTCATTCAAGATTCTAGACAAGTCGGGTAGATCCAAAGTGGCTAAAAAAGGAAACTGTCTATTCATGTGAGGATACTGGTGACTTTGGGGAGGAAGTCTCGTCGGTATACCAGTGGGACCATAAGTAGTCTGCATGTAAGGCAAAGTTCCTGACAGATTCAGACGTGGATGTGGAGGCATGTAGCCCATAGGGTTGGTCTGATTAGGGATGTTCCCTTGATAAGGGATACTCGAATGAACATTTGAACCCCAAGTGGGATTTAAAGAACCTAAATATGACTGGCCCAAACTACGGGGTATGAAAGAGCTAACTTGAGGTTGTTTCCCCCCAGAATATTGTGGATTTCCCTGGATGAGAAGGTTCCAATATTGGGCTAGCGATCCTGGTATGTTCTGTCCATAAGGTGGGTTATAATATCCAACCCGAGGTTGTCCTCCAAGTGAGGATTGTGTCCCAATTTGAGTTTGACCCACAAATTAAGGTTTCCCACCAGGGTTAGATTTCCATCCAACGTGAATTTGATAACTAGAAGTGAATGACTGAGTGGTGCCTCCAATTGGATTAGAACCACTTGGGCCAGATCCTCCAATAAAAGGCGGATAAGACCCTCCGGAGATGACCTGGGAAAGTTTCAGAACGAAACCAACAACTGTATTGTACCCAGGAGGAACAAAAATTCTAGAAGCTCCGGATGGAACTTGGATGGGGATAGAAGTATTCAAAGCATGATACCCAGGAGGAAGTGACAAGATAGGTCTAGACGAAAGTGGTGTACCAATGGGATCTTGGTTAACCACCGTATTCCCGATGGGAATAATTGTAGCATGGGGGACCATAGTAGAATGGGCCATCTGGCGAGAAATAGTTGAGCTAGGACCAAATAACTGTGAGTTTGAAAAGGCGTTCACACTACTGGATGGACCAGAGAAGTGGTCTAAAGGTACCGTGTAGGTAATAGATGTCACAGGCAGTTGTGATACGATAGCTGATGAACTAGGACCTGATCCCATATTGTTGTAAAGGTCTCACACTGTACGATGCGAGTTTCTAAACAAGTCAGTATTCCAAAGGGGATTCTCACCTTTAGGGCCTGTAAGGGGACCGATCAGTATTCCAAAAGTTTCAACAACAAGATCTTCGGATGAATTTAGTCAGAGAATACATCTCTTGTATTTGTGAGGAAGTCGGAAAGCCTGTAGAGAATCGGAAATAATTCAGAAATTTTCTAAAGAGGCGGTTCTTTCCACTTGTGAATAGACGGTGTCAAGCATATTGCTCTGGATAGGAGATCCCTTCAGTGTGTGAGGAGGTAAAGGGATATAACCTTCCAGATCTTCTGGGGGTAGCCCTTGCATCCTGCATGAATGACATGGAGGGACAATGTTGTCCAAACCAAATATTTTATGGAAAAAATATATGGCCAACTACAGAAAAAAACATCACTCACTAATAAAATCTAGGAATCAAACCAAGCAAACAAACCTTCTTATTTCGAAGTCACTAGTTGGTGATGAAATCCAACGTCGCGAAGTCAAGACAAGAAGGGGCTAGGATAAAGCGGGTGGAAAAGTTATGTTGAGGACCTTCTTAACGGACTTACACCCTGGTCCAAGCTCCCACACATAATCGTGGGTATACCCCCCAAGGAGCCCGAGTGAGTTTGGCCAACGTTGATTCCAGGTACCGTGAATACTTTCCCCTCCACAGTCACCTTGTGTAACAATTTCTAAAGAGATAGGCTACTAAGGTCACCAACTACAACAATGATGCCTGGGGAAACAATCGATAGTCCGATCCACGTGCAAAGGAATGGTATCTAGCCCGAAATCAACTCAAAAGGATTCCACTCATAATTGTGGGTATACCTTCAAGAGACCCCCATAATACGCGCAATCTCTACACCAATACCAACAAAGCAGGGTGAGTAACTCTATCAGTCTTAATGCGACCTCAGGTTTGACCCTTTTGTGAGAAGGGCTTCCTAGGACAAAATGTTGCAAATGGATTTCAACACTCCCTATCACAAGATGCTACAGTGTGTTTTATGCTTTGGAGAGTGTGCCTCACAACCTATTCCAAAGCGCTAGCCTAGCTAATGTTGGTGAGAAGAGTTTCTAGAAAAAAAAAGTTACTAATAAATTGTAAAATTACGTAGTGTTTTAATGGTTGTTGTTTACGCAAGAGGGAGATGGAAATGAAATGAATGTTGTATGAGACCTTGACCCAATAATATGCAAATAGAGATGAGTGATGCAATCTTTCGTTCAATGAAATCTATCTATAGTAGGGAGATGATATTTTTCTAGAAACACGAGAGCTACGAAATTTAAATTCTTTTTCTTGAATGAACATGATTTCAAACAATCATAAGCAATGGAATTTTTCAACTTTTCTCTTCTAAAAAAACAATTTTGAATGCAAAAACTTTCTTATGAATGATTACTTAAAAGAATAAATGTCTTTAATTCTTCCTTTCCAAAACCAAAACAAGGGTGTAATGAAGAAAGGACAAGTAATCAAAGAAAACAGATACACTCAACAAATGCCCAAATCAAACTTTCAATGAAGATAAAAGTAAAGATGACAAGCAAGTGTCTCACTAAATGAAAATGAAAAATGACTTTCCAATCAATAATCAATCTAGAAAAAGTAAACAATCTAGAACTTTAAATCTAATCAAATACTTCTATCAATCAAGCACTCAGATCCACAATCAGAGATTAGATCCTTGTTGATAAAAATCAAGAAGTAAAACTGGAAAAATGATTAAGAAGAGTTTTTGATCTCTGAAACCAATCAACAACAAGTCTCAAAATTAGAAAAAAGTCAGACACTGGCATTAAAATTTCCTCCCATGTGATCAAAGAAAAACTGGGATGAAAAGACAAGAAGATCCAATCCAAAAATTTTACAAATAGTGTCGCAGCCTAGCAGTAGGGTACAGTGCGGAAATAAGGGATTTTCGCAGGTTAGCTATGGGGTAGGGTGTGGAAATTTCGCACTGGTCTAAACAGTTGGGTGTGGAAATCAAAGGTTTTTGCAGGCTGTATATGGAGTACAATGAAGAAATTTATGTAAATAAAAGAAATTTGGAAAAAGGGAAAAGAGTCTAAGGGAAATTTCATATCTAGAGAGTCTAGATGGATCCCCCACAGACTCAGAGACTGGTTTAAAATGAAAAAGGGTAGGATAAAAGAAAATAGTCAACAAAAAACCACAAACAAGTCGTATCCCTAGCGGAGTCACCAATTTTGTTATTGGATAAATCGGTGAATGCAGACATAAACTAATCTCCCTAGATCCACTTGGATCTAGAACAAAACAAGACAGGACATGATGCTTTCCCTAAGTTACAATCATTGAATTTACTACCAAATAAGAGATGAGTGACATACCTTTAAATATCGCTTCCTTATATCTTTGTTGTCCTTGCTTCACTCCGGTGCTCTTCTGAAATCAGATCTACAATGACACAAACCAACCAAAGTGAAAGAAACAATAGTATATTCAATGAAAACTTAAACATGTGATCAAGGAGTCATGTAATAAACTGAGAATGATTTTATGGGAAATAAACATGCCACCGTATTATATTAAGTAAAAGTGGAAGATACAACCAAACTGACTTGATGTCGCAAGTTCCCTTTCAGTGGCTCTTTGCTCCAACACACACACACTTTCTCTGAATTTTCATGAAGATGATCCACAATGGTTTGATGGGAAAATGGATACCTCAAGCATCAATTGAAATAGGATTCCTCACATAGTCTTCAACCTATTTTTTCATCAATTCTTTTCTTAACCTTGCTTAACCTTTTCCATGAGAAACCTATCATTATATAGGAGAAGGAGAGATGGTTAAAGAGATTAGGATGATCCCACCAAATCAGAGAATTCAGTAGGATCCCAACCATACAGACACCAACTCATATTCTAGAAGATCCTCGTCTATAACCTTCATGAACTTCTTCCTTTCTTTAGCTATCAAATGCCATCACGCCCTGCCTATACAGTAGCCTGCAGAAACCCCACGAGCCAGATATAGAGTAGCCTGTGAAAATTAGGCATTTCCACACTGTGTACTACATGTAGCCTACAGAACCCTTCTAAAAACAAGTTTTGTAGAGGAAGACATCAGTCACGTTTCTCATGAGAAAGATCCTTTTGAGAGCTTGAACACATGCTTGTAGAAACATCACCAGGGTGACCAAAATAATGTGTAACAAAAGTCAATTGTTAGTTCCAGGTGGTTGTACAAGATCAAGAATGTTGCATATGGTAGCATCAAGAAGTTCAAAGCAAGGTTTGTGGCGAGAGGGTTCTCCCAAAAAGAGGGAGTGGACTAAGAGGAGACATTTTCTCCAGTCACTAGGTATGATTCTATTCGTGTTTTTATTTCTATTGCTTCGATTATGATGTGGAGGATACATCAGATGGATGTGAAAAAAAATTTCCTCAATGGGATCATTGAGGAGGAAGTATACATAGATCAACCTCAGGGATTTGAGGTACATGGGAGGGAGTCTCATGTGTGTAGGCTTATGAAATCCTTATACGTACTTAAATAGGTACCCAGGGAGTGGTATTCCAGGATTGACAGATACTTGCAGAGTATGGAATTTACCAAGAGTAAGGAACATCCTAACTTGTATTTCATACTTGTTGGGGTAGATCCACTCATCTTAGTTTTGTATGTTATGTTGTTCCTCAAAATTTCCCCTGACTAAGGAACAATGTTGAAGCACCTCTAAAGAGGCCTTTAGAGACCTCTCCCACTTTGGGCTTGCTTGGAAAAATCTGAAATCCGGAGGGGGAAATACTCAATCAAATGATACTCAATAAAATCTCATATGCATAGAGAAATAAAATAAGATTTAAAAGGGGAAAGGTCAAGTAAAATGAATAAACCTATGCTAGTATGGTGACTATTTTCAATATCATTTTGATGTTGAAACCAAGACAAGCTCTGGAAAGGATTATGGTTTAGGCTCCTTGGCTCCCTGGTACTCCCCTCTGCCACCCCTAGCAGGGCTAGACATGATCGCCAATGAAGAGGGTCTAGGAGCCACCTCCTACTACAAGTCCATGCCGTAGGAACCTGCTAGTGGAGGTTTCTTCTGACAGTCCTTCGAGCCACCATTGGACCAACGATCACAAATCTTCTTTGAAGGAGTTACTAAAGGAAAAGAAATGGACATTGACTTAGGACTTGTTCTAGCAAAAAAATCACGTCCTTGAGAGCCTGGTAAATGCATACCTCAGGCACTGCTAGCACCAAAATATGTGATCAACACACCCCACATCGAAGAACAAAAACAATACATGAGGGACTACGTGTTGGTGGGAAAATTCCTAGGTTTATGGCCCTATGAACTCGATCTTTTCAAATGGATACAACATTGGTGGAAACCCAAGGGTCACTGTGACCTACAGCTAGGCTCCAATGGATTTTTTACCATCATCTTCCATAACCTAGAAGATCGAAATCACATTTTTGACAGGGGACCCTATTTCGTCAACTCAATTGTCCTCTTCCTCTGCTTCTAGACAAATAAGTTTATCCCTGAAAAAGGAGACTTTGCTCATGCGCTGGTATGGATCCGTCTATACTACTTACCACAAGAGTTTTGGCTAGAAGAGATCATGGCAGGCATATGAAACACCATTAGGTCATATTTCAAATCCTCAAAGGTGACTAAGAAGAGAAGGCACACCTCTTATGATCACATTTGTGTCTATCTCAACATATTGAATCCCCTCCTTGGTTCCATAGCCCTGGAATACCATGATGAGGACTACTCTCAAACTATTGACTATGAGCACATACCATTTCGATGTAGAAAATTCCATGAGCATGGGCTTCTGTTCAGAGAATTCCCTCTAAACATTGTCAAAAACAAGGTTGAAAGTCCTGAAGAAAACAAACCAAAGGACGACTTCACCCAGGTAGCGATAAAGTGGCGCCAGGAAGCCAGGAAAACTGTGTAGAAAACCAACAACGAACCCCCCTCCATCAACTCCTTCAGCTTCCTTCAACAAATTCTAGAAGATATGGATGAGCCACAACTACCTCCTCAAGAAACAACCACCCACAACAATGCAAAAGACAACCCTTCCAACACCCCTATCTTGGAGAAGATCCCCTCCTCTTCCTCTTCCCATGCCAAATCTGGTGAAGCCTCAAACCCTAAAGATGAAGACACCTAAATGTTTCTAGAGGAACAAGATCTGGCAGGCGTAGGCCTCGAACACTTAGAACAGGAATATCACAAGAAGGAACTGTACACCATCTCTCCAGATCAACTTCACAAGGTGCATATAGTCTTCCTAAACTCCTTAGCGGGATCTGCAACCCAATCCACCACCGGATTGGGCATCCAACACATCCAACAGAAGGAACAATACAAGCCTTAGAAGGATGAGAAGAAAAGAGGAAGAAAATCCACCCAACAAATCATACAGGAAATCAGTCACTTCATGGTAAACTCAGGTTAGATACATCTCATCTTTGATAGATTCCCCCCTCTCACCTCTCCATCCTCATCATGAATCTCATCTCTTGAAATATATGTTGTGTCAATGGTTGTAGTAAGCAACAACTTCTACGAGATCGTATTATAGTAGATCAACCTGACATTCTTTTACTTCAAGAAACAAAATGCATTGGGGAAGAAATGAATCAAATACTCTCTAGATGTTGGAAATAGGGGAAGATGATGAATATCGATTCCAAAGGCGCGATTGGTGGCTTGTCCATCCTTTGGAACTCCAACACCGTTCTTCTTGAGAACTTATTCACCACCAGATGGAAAATCTCAGTGGAATACAGACTCATTGGCTCCAATAAGTTGGGATTCCTTACTAATTTTTACGGACCAGCCACCCCGGGGGACAAGCTCAACTTCATTCAAAATATCGATCGGTTGGCTACCCTCATCAATGATCTTAGGTGGATACTGGGGGGTAATTTCAATATGGTAAGCCACCTAGAAGAAAAGAGGGGTGACACTCGCAGAATCGAGGTGGAAAGTGGGAACTTTCAAGCTCTGTCGACATGCTTGGTCTCATAGATTTGGAAACCTAGAATGGCCTTTTCACTTGGTCAAACTGATGTTCGGGCTCCCAACAGGTTGCATGCCATCTGGATCACTTTCTCATTTCAAAAACCATCTTAATGGAAGGCCTAGCAATGAGTGCTACCATCTTGGACACCTCAGTCTCCAACCACTGGCCTATATAGCTCTCAATGGATATCTTTGGCTCTCCTAGATGGAATCCCTTCAGATTTGAGCATTTCTGGCTCAACCACCCAGAATTCCAAGCTCTCGCTCTAAAATGGTAGAGGGAAGTCACCACCTCTCATAGTTCCAAAATGTTATGTTTTCAACAACAACTGAGAAACTTTAAGAAAAGCCTGAAGCTTTGGAACAAATAACACTTCGGAAATATTTTTGAAGCCCAAAGAAACCTGAAAGAGAAAATGAATCTCATCCAGATTCAGATCAGGAATCACAACCTCACAGAGGATCTCAAAGTGCAGGAAAATATACTCAAACAACAGTTGGAGGAAAGGCATTCTCAAGAGGAAGTCCCGTGGAGGCAAAAATCCCAAATAAAATGGCTTCAAGAAGTGGAATGGAACACCAAGTTCTTCCACTGTGCGACGAACCAACGCAGACACGACAACTGCATTATGCACCTGGTCATAGATAAAGGGAAAACTCTCCACAAACATGAAGATATCGAAAAGGAACTGGTCTCTTGTTACGAAGATATGTTATCAGAACCTCCTATTGACAGATCCCCCGACACAAAAAATATCACCCAACACATCCCCAATATCATAACTCAAGAAAAAAATGAATCTCTTTCCAAACCAATCATGATTGAAGAAGTATACCTAGCCCTGCAACACACCCCCATAGGGAAAGCTCCAGATCTGGACGGCTTCATGACGAACTTCTTTCACTTTTTTTGGCGCATGATTTAGGAGGAATTTTGGGACATCATTGAAGACTCTCGCATCTCTGGGAAGGTTCTCCCTGATCTTAATGCCACATTCCTGACCCTCATCCCTAAAGAAGATAAAGTCACTCATCCTAAACAATTCATATCAATTTCTCTTTGCAATGTAATCTACAAGCTGCTGACAAAAGTAATTGCCGAACACCTCAAACCACTCTTGCCCCTCATCATTTCCCCCGAGCAGTCAGGGTACATTGAAGGCAGGAAAATTCTAGATAGTGTCATCCTTTCCCATGAAGTCATACACTCTCTCTAGAGCATGGGTACTCCAGGTATTTATTAAAGTTATATCTTTCCAAAGCTTTTGATAAACCTAGCTGGGCTTACATGAAATCAATTCTTCTTTCTTTTGGCTTCACTACGAACTGGGTGGACTAGATTCTAAACCTCACTTCTTCCGCCTTCTTCTCCATTTTGATCAATGAAGTTGCTTCTTGCCCCTTCTCACCCTCTCATGGAATACATCAAGGGGACCCCCTATCCCCCTTCCTCTTCATTATCATGGCATAACGACTCGACTGCTTCATCAAAGCCTCCCTTGCAGAAAATTCTCTTGCTGGACTCTCCCTTTATGGCATGGATCCCCCCATCTCCCACAACCAGTTTGTTGATGACACCCTAATGTTGAGCTCCCCCACCGTCCGTGAAGCCCTTCGCATTCTCAATATCCTACAAAATTTATGTGCATCCTCATGAATGGACATTAATAAAGAAAAATCGCAACTCTTCTTTTTTAACACCCCTTTACCTATTCAACTTCACATCACCAACATATCGGGATTCACACATAGCTCCATTCCATCCAAATACCTTAGCATTCCACTCATTAATAAATCCCTTCAGAAGTGCTCCTGGGAGGGGCTCCTCTCTTCCATGGGAAAAAGGCTCTCCTCCTGGACCTTTTGAATGCTCAACCTTCCCATTCACCTCATCCTCCTCAAATTAGTCCTTCTAACCTTACCTATTTATTCCTTCTTTGCACTGGCTGCCCCAAGCTGTATTCTTACTGCCATCAAAACCCTTCAAAGAAAATTTCTTTCGAAAGGGGAAAAGATGGAATGAAAAATAGCTATGATCAGTTGAGAAAATATATGCAAACCAAAATTAAAACGCAGTCTTGGTTTAAGGGACCCCGCCACTCTCAACAAAGTCCTTAGTGTGAAGATTTGGTGAATATGGTTGAAGCGACCTAAGGACCTCTGGGCCAGAATCTGGAGGAATAAGTATTTTCCACATATTGCCGAAAATGAACTTTTCATATGGAATGAAAACATACTAGGCTCCTTGATTTGGAACGCTGCAAGACAAGGCCACTCTCTTATTGTCGATCATGTTGTCTGGGAAATATGGAACGGAAGGACAACTACCTTTTGGAATGACTCATGGAGACAATGTCCCTCCTTAATGCAGCACTCCATCACATAAAATATCCTTACCCCCACCACTCAGGCTGGTTTAATCACGGTCACGGACTATTGGCAAGAGGACCCCCCAGGCACAACTTGAAATCATTGGAAGTCCACTCCCACAAAACTTCATGCTCCAGCGCATGTGGATATTCAAACTTGGCACAAGCTGACTTCTTCCAGGAAAATTCCAATTTCTCAAGGAGACGACATCTTACGATGGGGGAACTCCTCATGAGGCACCTTCACCATCGAAGAGGACTATAATATAAAGACAAGATCACACCTGCTCCCCCAAGAACTGGTTTCATCGAAAATATGGTCGAATAAGAACTGGCAAAAAAAAGCACTTTCCTTTGGCTCGTTGCACACAAGGGCATCCTCACCTGGGACAACCTCACCAAAAGAGGTTTTGTCGGGCCCTCGATTTTCCTTCTTTGATGGAAAGACTCAGAATCTCAAAATCATCTGCTCATTCTCTACTCCTACAGTACACACATATGGGATCATTGCGCCTCAATAATGTGCACCACGGATTACAAACAAGAAGGCCTCAGGGAGACCTTAGAAGAATAGAGAGACTCAACTTTTCAGTCTCCCATCCTAAACCATATATGGAAGCTACTTCTGGGCTTCATCCTCTAGAAACTATGGAAAGAGAGAAACAAACAAGTTTTCCTTTCATCTCAGCTTGACTGGCAGAAAGTATGGCAACACATAAATGACAAAATCAGAGAAACCATCCTCCTTCATCCCTAGAAAGAGGAATACTTGGATTTTCCTCCATAGGAAAAGCGCATCTTGGACAAATGGATCATCAACTTTCACCCACATTTTTCAAGAAAACCCAAAAGTTTACAAGACAAAGGAAACCCTTCACACTGGTCTCCTCCAACTCCAAGATTCATCAAATTAAACTTTGATGGAGATTCCAAAGCTAATCTGGGCCCTGTCGGCTTCGGGGTGGTTCTTCGCAACAGTCAAGGAAGCATAATACTCATCGTAGCCGTTAGTATTAGAAATAACACAAACACCACAGATGAGCTCTCAGGTCTAATCAAAGGACTATAGTTTTCTCAAGACAATGGACACAACAATCTGATCATAGAGGGGGATTCTCAAATAATCCTAAGATTTTTTGTAAAGATACTCAATGGAGCGGATCCAGACAACATCTCCCCTTGTTGCTGACTTACCACAAAACTCAGTGCCATTGGAGCTCTCATTTCACCTCACTTGTTGCTCATTCCTTCGCATGTGATAAAGAAAGACAACCAGGTAGCAGACAAACTGGCTAATTTTGGGGTGGATTTAGAAGGACTAGATATCCTCTATATGTTCCCCACCCACAGGGATCAACCCCTCTTCCTGGATTTCATAGCTAAGGCTCTTAGCACAGATAGCCCCCTAGATGGGATGTTAGAGCAGTCCACATGTCCATCCACGAACTCAGAGCTTGCCACCTCGCCTCGAGCCACGTGACGACACCTGTTGCTCCCTTAAGCCTTTATTACCATCTTATAGTTGCTGCAACCATAAATTTCACCACGCTCTCAAATAAATGCTTCAGTGCGCTTAGAGTTGGCTTCTCGTCATGGGTATGGCACTGGTACACTATATGATCCTCCTATGCTCATGTACCTTTACTCTCCATCCTTGTTGTTGGGTAAATATCCCCTACAAACTTAGCATTTAAGGGATTTAATCATGCATGCAGAAAATGACCATTCAAAAGGCCTCTACTTTCTCCTATTCTCCCGACGCAAAACCCCGCACACATGCAATACAAAGGTGTAAACAAGATTAGATAACTCTACCTTAAGTCCTTCGTTTGATGTCGATCCCTTTGTCTTCACTCGATCTTTGATTGCGGGCCTCCTCCCAAAGATGACTTGCATTCACACATGAACAAACAAAGAGCTACAAACATGCATTTCATATACTAATTGCTGGGTTAGATGTGACAATATCATAAAATAAATATTCAACTTGAACACATGATATGGTGGGACGGGAAACGTATTCCTTTTTTGTATTAATCTTCACAAGAGTAAACTTACAATATGTGGTCGACACTGCTCCTCGAAACTGGTCCTGGGCTACTCTTCAAATGTCTTCCAACTGCTTTGTTCTATAATTCTCTTTGCACAAGGATGGATAAAGGTTGGGACAAAGGGAATGCCAATTTGGGTATATTTTCTCTACTATGATTTTTCTCCTTCCAAATGGGACCCCTACCCCTTATTTTATAGGCTAAAACGAGCTAGGTATTTGGTCGAGTGACCGGCCATGCATGGCCGAAAGGTTTAGTTAACTTTCCCAAAGCTATGTGTTCCGTCAACAAATTTCCTTTTTTCTGTGATTTTGTAGGTACACGCGGACTGTAGTGAGTCAGCTAGCATGTACACGTGTGCAGTAATGGAGCAGGGCACATGGGCCTTTAAAAATGGGGTTTTTAAGAAGATTTGTTCAGTGATAGCTTGGCAAAGAAGGGCTATGAGATGGCTTGATTCCAGGTAAGCATGTATTGTGAAAATTAGGGTTATAATAGATGCCCCCTAATGTGTGAGGTCAGAAGAGCATCTGATGGCCAAAATACATTACCAATCTTTACCAACGTACCGAACCAGTGAGCCCAGGAACCAGAATTAGGGAGGTGCCAACTGAAAAATAACAATTGTCTCACCGAGGCAGACATACCCATGCTCGGGATAAAATCATGGCTGCCAATCAAATACACTGCAGATCCATGTCATATAACTATATAGAGTGTAGTCACGAGAAATACACAATGAATCTACATCTCGAAATCAAAAGATACACATGTATAGTATCCATCTTCCAGAAGCTGATACGACCTGATGGATAGAGATAACGGCGTCAGAGCTCGAGAAACAACTTCAAAAATCTTCAAAACTTGGGTAGGAGTGTAATATGAGTGTACGACTTCACTACCCAGAGGTCTTCGACGGCTCGTCGGGCTTGGACTAGAGGATCTTTGATGATCAGACTGAAGGCTTCATTGATTTCGAACAAAGATTTGATTGGGTTTTCAGGATGGCTAGGCATGAGGGCAAGAGACAAATTGGAGAAAGGCCGACTTAGGCTTGGTAAAAACTTCCCTTGGATAATAACACGACAAATGATGAGACTCAGGCAACATGGCATTGACATAAGTTCATGATGCAGGAGGCAACACAAAATCTCCATATGTTTGGAAGAATAACGGAATGGAGGAGGACACAACTTGTATGTAGTGAGAACAACTTCCTAAGGTCATATTAAATCCTAGGGCTTGACGAACAAACAAAAGGACGTGCTTTATCCAAGGGAGACTCATTGTGCTACCAATAAAAAAGAAAATACTTTTCCCTTCCTCTTTTTGGGGTATATTTGATTTTTTTCTCTTTTTCAAATAATTATGAAAAGCTTGAAAAAGAATAAAGAATGCTACGTTACAAAGGGGGAACGAGTGTCGAAAACATACGATTTCTAGGTGCAAGGAATAAACTGATGTTCATGCTCAGAAAAATCCCTTCAGGGGTCAAGGTGTCAAGACGCAAAGGCAAAGTGCTACAAGGCTTGCGTTATAAGGCATGTTTTAGATGGGTCAATTGAGAGCAACATGGAGCCAGCATTTAGGCCAAAGACGCAGGAATGAAAAAGCGGTTAACAAGACACAATGATAACATCCTTCGATGTAAGTTTAATGAGCCCAGAGAAGGTAAGCTCAATCATTTTTCATGTTTAGAGAGTCTAAAAAAACGTAAAAGGATACTCCATTGTGGTACCTTTTTCGAAGGTAGTCTAGTCGGTTCAAAAAAGGGGTAAATTAGCACCGAAAAGATGTCTATTCAAAACCATTTTAACAAGTGTGATAAAGACAAGATCACTCGGCAATTTTTTCATTTTTAAGGAGTCTGGAAAAAGATTAACTATGGACTCCATCAGGAATGTTCTTCTGAACCAGTTTAACGAGTGTGAAAGAATAAGGTCACTCGATGATCTTTTCAATTTTAGGGAGTTTGAAAAGACCTTAACTATGGACTCTGTGGGGGTTCCTTTTTCATAAATTTAGTCCCTCAGGCCCGAAAAAGGATTAAAATCATACTTGAGAATACTCTTCTAGGGGACTAGAGCTCCTAGAGTATACCTGATCCGAAAACAGATCCAGAAGCCTGATAGGGCTTGAAAAATGCTCAAAAATGAAAGTGCTCGGAATGTGACGAAACCTGTGCCATTGCTTCCGTCTCGTCTTCCTGATTCCGGTGGTATATTTACTTCGTCAAACGGAGTCCGTATGGAGAAGATATCGCGTTCTGTCCAAAAAGTCAAATAGGCAAAAAAGGGGATGACTGTACAGTCCGTACAGTCCACGTGGCATGTCCGTACAGATGACGTGGGCCAACCAGGAGGTGACACGTGGCAGACCGTACGAAGGACACGTGGCATCACCAGGATGCGACACGTGTCAAGTGAATTTGGCATTTTCGACGTACGATTGGACTAGTACGGAGGTGGCACGTGTCACCACTGGCAGGGTGACACGTGGCAGGATGACGTCAGCAGATGACATGGCACGATGATGGGGCAGACATGTGGGATGACATGGCAGTACGGAGGCAAGTCACAGAGCGTACGACAGAAGCGACGTGGAGGCACACGTGGGCCAATCACAGGCTGACACGTGGCATGTTCTCATTGAAAGGGAAGGGTGCCACGTGGCCCAGTCAAGGGCTGCCACATGGCACCCCATTATTGGTTGGTTGGTTGTGTGTGTTAAAAATTAGTTTGGCGTCGGCGGGGGTCGAACCCACGACCTCCCGGCAGGGCAATGGACCAACGACAACGGGCTAGCCACTTGGGCGACAGATGTTTCTTGTTAAGCAAACGGGCACGGAGTAAAAACCAACGGCGGGCGGTTATAAATATAGCCCACAGGTCCTATGTATACGCCACAGGACCCGGGGCTGAACCAAACATTGCGTAGAGGGTTATAACCAAATTAACCCATGGCCATATGGATCGGCCAAGGAACCGGGAGTTAAACGAGATTTGGGGGCTAGCGCGTAGCCCATGGGCTCGCGCTCGGCCCAAAAATAGTCCATGTGACCGAGTAAAGGGGGCCGCGCCTGGAATTTGGGGGCTGTGCTCGATTTGACCCAATAAACTATTAAAAGTGGGTTTTTATATAAACAGAATTGGTTTTTATTAATAACTATGCCTATTTTTAATAGATTTCTTCCATTTTTGGGGGATATTGGGCATTTTTGGAGGCCAGATTCTTGGAGGAAGTTGGGGATGTGAAACCAACTCCATTGCTATATAAACCAGGCCTGTTTGAGGCTAAGGGATAGTCATTCAGAGCAGAGTTATGCTGAAGGAAAGCCAAGCCAAAGTCAGTTTGATGCAGGGAAGCCTTTGAGGTGGAAACGCTGTCAGATCGTTTCTAGGAGCTTGGAGCATCAGTTTTGCATGTCGTTTCTTTTGCAGGGTTCTTGAGATCTGGGAAAACAAGACCAGATCAGTCTTGTAACCATTGGGCATTGCTGAGATGTAATTTTTAGCACTTGAGCAGAAATAAAGAAGCCTTCCCCACAAGGAAAAAGGCCCGGAGACGTAGGCAAACATTGTGCCGAACTCCGTTATCAACCTGCGTTCTTATGGTTTGCTGTTTATGATTCTTTTTCAGATCTGCATATGTGTTT
>JZKD02S2124834.1:99495-112760 GCA_000966675.3 Picea glauca
AATACTTCAAGTATATCAGTTCATTTGCAGTCGTTTTTCTGATGTTATCATTAGCAATGTTTGGTACATGGATGATAGTGGCTTCAGTGAAATGTAACAGGATTGCAATGACTAATAATGTACTTTCAGTTGTTATAATTGTTTTATAGCTGATCCTGATGAGACAGGTGCACAGGACAGAGTTCAGAGACAGAGGACAAGCCGGGTGGCCTATCCTGAGCTTGTTAACTGGTCAGTAACCTTTTGGGGACCAAAAGGTCTTTTTGTGGGGAGGTGTGATCCGAAAACGGATCCAGAAGCCTGATAGGGCTTGAAAAATTCTCAAAAATGAAAGTGCTCGGAATGTGACGAAACCTATGCCATTGCGTCTATCTCGTCTTCCTGATTCCGGTGGTATATTTACTTCGTCAAACGGAGTCCGTATGGAGAAGATATCGCGTTCTGTCCGAAAATTCAAACAGGCAAAAAAGGGGATGACTGTACAGTCCGTACAGTCCACATGGCATGTCCGTACAGCTGACGTGGGCCAACCAGGAGGTGACACGTGGTAGACCGTACGGAGGACACGTGGCATCACCAGGACGCGACACGTGTCAGGTGAATTTGGCATTTTCGGCGTACGATTGGACCAGTACGGAGGTGACATGTGTCACCACTGGCAGGGTGACACGTGGCAGGATGACGTGGCACGATGATGGGGCAGACACATGGGATGATGTGGTAGTACGGCGGCAAGTGATAGAGCATACGACAGAAGCGACGTGGCGGCACACATGGGCCAATCACAGGCTGACACATGGCATGTTCTCATTGAAAGGGAAGGGTGCCACGTGGCCCAGTCAAGCGCTGCCACGTGGCACCCCATTATGTTTTGGTTGGTTGTGTGTGTTAAAAATTAGTTTGGCGTCGGCGGGGGTCGAACCCACGATCTCCCAGCAGGGCAACGGACCAACGACAACGGGCTAGCCACTTGGGCGACGGATGTTTCTTGTTAAGCAAACGGGCACGGAGTAAAAACCAACGGCGGGCGGGTATAAATATAGCCCACAGGTCCTATATATACGCCACGGGACCCCGGGCTGAACCAAACATTGCACAGAGGGTTATAACCAAATTAACCCGTGGCCATATGGATCGGCCAAGGAACCAGGAGTTAAACGAGATTTGGGGGCTAGCGCGTAGCCCATGGGCTCGCGCTCGGCCCAAAAATAATCCATGTGACCGAGTAAAGGGGGCCGCAACCGGAATTTGGGGGCTGCGCCTGATTTGACCCAATAAACTATTAAAAGTGGGTTTTTATATAAACAGAATTGGTTTTTATTAATAACTATGCCTATTTTTAATAGATTTCTTCCATTTTTGGGGGATATTGGGCATTTTTGGAGGCCAGATTCTTGGAGGAAGTTGGGGATGTGAAACCAACTCCATTGCTATATAAACTAGGCCTGTTTGAGGCCAAGGGATAGTCATTCAGAGCAGAGTTATGCTAAAGGAAAGCCAAGCCAAAGTCAGTTTGATGCAGGGAAGCCTTTGAGGTGGAAACGCTGTCAGATCGTTTCTGGGAGCTTGGAGCATTAGTTTTGCATGCCGTTTCTTTTGCAGGGTTCTTGAGATCTGGGACAACAAGACCAGATCAGTCTTGTAACCATTGGGCATTGCTAGGATGTAATTTTGAGCACTTGAGCAGAAATAAAGAAGCCTCCCCCACAAGGAAAAAGGCCCGGAGACGTAGGCAAACATTGTGCCGAACTCCGTTATCAACCTGCGTTCTTATGGTTTGCTGTTTATGATTCTTTTTCAGATCTGCATATGTGTTTTGAATGTCATAATCCTCTTCTTTCCTCATTCTTTCATTAAATTATCAAATGGTTAAATTATTCATGCAAGTTTAAAACTCAACCATAATCAGTTAAAAGATCCTACGGATCAATACCTTTGTTCGTACAGTTGACCATATGGACCGAAAAACGGGTAAACTATCGTTGGACAAACATGACTTCAAATTTCAGTTTAACGAGCATGAAAGGCCACAATATCGCTCGACAATATTTTCATGTTTAGAGGGTCTGAAAAGGGCTTAAAAGAAGACCCGCTATGTTTTTTTGGGGAGGCCTGAGGGTGAGGTCAAGAGTGACAATGAATCACGCAAATGGGGCTCAAACTCATAATTAGGAAAAACTGAAGAGGACTCTCGAGCCTATAGTCATTAGTAACAGCATGGACACCAAAATGCAACCAGGATCTACCTAGGGAATCCATGTTAAGGTAGGCTCTACCACCAAATTATGACACTTCTAAAGCAACAATGATGGTTCCGTGTTACAACATGATGGGATCGATCCTATGGCAAAGAGGAAAAGACAACAATATGCAAGAAGTGGAGGTGGAATCCCAACTAAAATGAAATGAGTTGGAAAAAAGACTTTTTACCAAAGGACCTTCAAAAACGACCCAAAACTCCAAAAAGGTTCCAAATAACTAAAGAAACTTTTTCTGTGACCATCCAAAGAAAACTCCTGGACCATGTTAAATGATTTTTAGTTTAGAAAAAATGACAAAAGGGTCTGAAAATTGACAAAAAGAGGCCAAAAAGTCTATAAATAGAAGCTGGGATCTCATTATCACCATTGCTAATTCATAAATTGACTAAAATCCAAAACTACCCCTTTGTGAAAAGAGTTGATTCCGGGAGCCTCGGTGGACGAAACAACCATCCGCTTGGACCAAGTAAGTACAAACTACCTCATCTTGCAATCTAATTCTTTGTTTAAGCATTTAGTTTCATTTTTTTGGGGGGGTTTCGACCTTCAAAGAGTTGACCCTTCGTCCACGCGGGCTGTCCTATGACAACCCACGTGTACACTCATGGTGTAGTATGACAGACCGCATGTACACGCGACTGTCAGCAAAACAACCTGCGTGGACCCTCTATTTAGTGTAAAACAATTAAGAAAGCATGAAATAACTCTCTTGAATTTTTCCCATGTGTAGGATGTATGTTCACTGGAGGGAAAGAGAGCATGAGGATATTGATGTGTTGGTCAATGTGGACCCTAATGCTCTTGCTGCGTTAATGCAATGTGGTTTGTTAAAGTTTTACCATTGTCCGTTCATGCAAGCACAACCTAGGCTACTAATTGCCTTAGTTGATTATTGGCATCCTGACACCGAGGCCTTTATGTTAGAGGGGCAGTCGCTGGTGCCAATGACATAGGACATATACTTTTTGACTGGCCTCTCCAATAGAGGGGAACCAATCAATTTCTGTACCTTTCCTTCAGGGCCTCTCAACATATCAGAGTTGATTGGAATCCATTGTGAAGCCGATACTGATAGAATGAGCTCACAGGTGATGATAAGCAAGATTTCAAACTTATCACTGAAAGTGATAGTGTTGCTCATCAGGCGGATTACTGAGTCTGTGGCTTTTCATCAGGCTTCTCGTGCACAAATGAATTATGCAGTTCAGTGCTTAAATGCACAAATATTTGACTGGAGAACCACATTATTGGATTGTATGAAAAGGCAACTAACAGATTTTCGTCTACGGAATCAGAGGAACTTCGGGTTTGAAATGATTCTCTGCTCTTTCTTCTTTGAAAGAGTGCTTAGTTTCAGCCCTCAAGAGGTGGTAAGAGGGAACCTAGCCTCTAGCCCTATGTTATGCAGATGGGCGGTGTAGATGCTACGACAGGGGAGGGGATGGACCATTGAGGCTTTTGATGACAACTTTTTTTCTTGGTTGTCGCGACAGATCCTGGTCATAGAGGATTACCCCTATGCCAAGATTGACTTCTCAAGAAATCCTGAGATACCTACACCTGCTGGTGAAGAGCGTGGAGAGATGGGTAAGCTTGGTTTTTTTTTTTTTTTAAATGTATGTGATTTTTTTTATGAGGTTTTATATATATCATTTTTTTATTATATCAGAGTATTTGACATAAATGTGTCTATTGTATGCAGATGTGGGGCCAGTGCAACCAGCGGATTATGCGAGGAACAGGCGACATCCTCGGCCAAAGGCTACACCAACTGTTGTAGGGGGACCGATAGCAACAGGAGGACTTTACGCTGGTGAGGCTAAGAGAGTTCCGAGACAACTAGAGAAAAATTTTACCTCGCTCACTCGCACCATTCCTATGGCGGAGATTGAGGATCTACCACCCTCAATGCAGCCTCACGTAGTGAGGGTGCCACGGACATGGGTACGGCTTTTTTGTCTTTTGGAAAATGTCGTTGATCATTACAACAGGGCCCACAGGCCTCGTCCTTATTTAGGCTGGACTTTCCACGTGCCGAGGAAACTACTTGTATATTTTTAATGGCATAATCCCTATGACTCGTTACTGGTCGTATTTTTTGAGGCGCTTGCGCCCACCTATGTACTTTGATGTTTTTGATATTATATATGGATTTTTATGTCTTTTTATGTGTTTATGGAGTACATCTAATTTACAAATGTATTTACATGTGCGTGTGTGCATTTTTCTTTATATGTGTGCAATATGCCAATCTAATACATGATTAGCTAGGGCATCTCTAACTTGATTCAATCTCCTAGGAACATGAATATACGTAATGTAATCAAAGCTTCATTCTAAGAGACGTACCCTAAGGAACCATTAGTGTAGAGTAGGATCATAAAAGCAGTAAATTCCATTTAACCAAGACACAACTAGATGAGCATATAAATATACCCGAAGGCAAGAGATACCATGCAACACAACGTCATGCAAAAACTCTAAAACTGCATTGTATTCGGCAACATTTTTTGTGGTGTCACCTAAACAGATACCTCCTGAAGATAACAACTGGCCTTGAGGTGTGTAAATTACCCAAGCTATGGAAGCAAGCCTCTGAGTGTGTCGTCTTGCACCATCCGCAAACCCAACGAACACCTCTGATTCACTTGACATCTGCCATAGTGAAAAATATGACATCAAACGACACGTCCATAAAACCAAAAAGGTAAAAACTCAAATGCAAAAAATGTACAGGAACTATACATATGTTACAAAACGTTACCCAAGGTGACCTACCTATGAATAATACTTCTTGAGGTAGAGCCCATTTCTAGGCTCTGCCAAAGCATTTCCCTCAAAGTCTACCAGACGATAAGTGCCCTTTTTTAAAACCTCTTTTACGATGAAAGGTCTGAACCACATGGGTTTGAAATTGCCTGCCCCCAGGGAGTCCTTATATTGGTCATAGACCAGGACAAGGTCGCCTTCCGAAAAAATCCTAGGATGAACGGACCGATCATATTGACACTTGACCTTTTGTTTGTGAGCTTCGTTGGCCAAGGCCGCATCATGATGTTGCTCATTGAGCTGTTTGAGGTATAACAAACGTTCTTTGAGTGGTGAAGAGTTTGGAAGTAACTGTACTGCCAATTTTAGAGATGGGATCTGACACTCTATAGGCAAGACTGCTTCCAGCCCATAAATGAGTTGAAAAGGTGAGAAACCGGTTGTAATCTTGACAGACATTCTGTAGGCCCATAAGGCTAAGCATAACATCAAATTGCAATTTGTCTTGGCCGAATTGATCGTTCACTGTAAAATGGTCTTGAGAGATTTATTGACAGCTTCCACATGACCATTCACTTGGGGGTAATAGGGTGAGGAGTGTTCTTGTCTCAACCCAAGCTTTGATGTTAACTCGATCATCATTGTGTTCTGAAAGTGACTGCCATGGTCAGTGACAATCTCTCTTGGGACGCTGAACCTTGCTATAATCTGGTTAAACAAAAAGAGACCAGCGGTCTTGGAATCATCTTTGAACGTTGACATAGCTTTGTCAGAGGGCAAGACTAAGTCTAAAGAGTCTGTATTAGCGAGGGAACTTTGATCCCAAATAGGCTCTAAAATCGGATCTAACTCTTGTGCAGGAGTCAGATCAGGGTCGGTGGAAGCTTACTGGACTAAAGAGTATGTAACTTCTGCCGTGGACAAAGGCATGGCCATACCATGGTGCCATTTCCCTGCCATTGTGGCTGATGGGGAAGGAAGAATCCACGGATCATTGAAGTAAGTCGTGCGAAACGACGAAACCTGGAAAATCTCAACCTTATGGTGGTCTGATATGAACTTCACATCACCCTGAGGAGGTGGATAATCGAATGTACCCATAAAAGGTGGGCACAAACCAAATCCCATGTTGAATATACTAGGTTGAGGGTTATCAATCATTGGGACCACGGATGCCCCCAATGAAGGGTCAGAATGGGAGAAAGACAACTGATCAATGGTCACGATTCGACCTTCGTGTGGAAATAACAAAACCTAGAAAACTGTCGTGACCACTACTTGCATGGCATAGGTCCAACTCCTTCCTAACAAAAGATTATAGTCGAGCGATGCATCAACTACTTCGACTTCGACACACATAGTTTTCCCCTCTAGCTGCACTGGGAAAGAAGGGATGATGCCATGTGGTCGGAAAGAACGACCATTGAAAGCGGTGAAGAGAGTAGGTGATGGAGACAAAGAGGGCTGGCCAATGGCCTTCCAACACGCCAAAGAAATCACACATGTCGAGGCGCCCTCATCAACCACCGTGCAAAATATGTTTCGAGTAAAAATTTTCATGGTGTAAGCCACTACTATCTAGAATGCTACGTGGTAAGGGAGACGAGGTTTTAAGTTAGTCGTATCAAGCATGATCATACCCGGGTTACAAGTCTCGGCAGATCCTAAAGTAGCTAACAGAGCCTTTCTCTGGGAAGGGCATCTCTGGAGGACTTCCAAAGCCAACATTGCACAAGGGGTTTGAGACAAATCTTCCACCACAGAGTAGTTCTGGGAAGCCCTTGCGTTTGGGTTATGAGAAGATTTTTTGAACACACCTTTTGGGATGCATGTCAGGGTTTCGCCCAATGTCTTCTCAATCTGAAGAGGAAGAAATGGGATTTCATCTTCTTTACTTTTCTCAGAGGTACTTGGCTTACTGTAGTCATGTGCTCTAGTCATTATAAAGGCATCATCTTTCACCATATACACATTTGTGGATGGTGGATTATTCGCAGGTGGAGGGGGTACTTGACTGCCCCCTTCGGTGCTTGTAGAGGCCTGGGTTAGATTTTTCCCATGTTGAAATGGGTTCGTTAACACAGCAGGTTGCTACTGTGAAAATAACTTTTGGGCCTCTGCAAGCCGAGGGAACTGATGAGTCAGGTGGTCTTCCGCGCAAAGGTTACACAGATACTTCACTTTTATTTTCTTAGTGTTTCCCTTGCTAGCATTATTAGTGAGTTTCTTATCCCCCTTACCCTTCTTATGTTGTTTCTTCTTTCCATGAGGCTACTGGGTGGCCTTTGGATTTGTCGATTGCACACTGTGTACATCTGACATTTGGGTAGGGGGAACAGTCAAACCAATGGTATGGCTGGCTTCTATGTGCTGTATAGACAGTTGCTGCAATTGTTTTGTCAGCTGTTCAGCGGGCTTTGCTTGTGCTGAACCAACAATACCATTGGCATGTGGTCCAATTCTCTGTCTGGTTTTGTCAAGGATGGAGCATGGCACATCCGACAAGTTTTCATACAGTAGCCCAGACTGAGAATAAATTAGCTCAAGATGTTGAGCTCTCATGATGGTATCTTCTTCAGAAAACACTCCCAATGTTGCGACATCTTTGGATAACTGTGGGACCAAAGACTTAAGGAACCACTCAAGCAGGAATGCTAGTGGGACTAGCACTTTAATCATACTCTTTCGACGTCTCCATTCTCGAATGTGATCCGAGATATGGTCCTCTTTTGTCTGTTTGAAAATGGTCAACAATTCTATGTCGACGTCGTATCTCATAGGTAACTGGAAATGGTTTAGGAAAGCCATTTCCAATTCGCCGAAGAAAGAGTATCTTGAGCGGTCGAGCTCAATGTACCATTTCACAACACTCCTAATGAGAGTGCGTTGAAACAATCACAATTGTAGGGAGTCATCTTTCAATGAATTAGACGAGGACCAAAGGTGAAAGGTAGTCACATGATCTCTTGGATCTTCGTTAGGCTTGGATTCAAATTTTGGTATGTCCAAAGGAAACTTCGTCGACATAGGGAGCCAATGTGGATCATGACAGATAGGGTCATTCAACAACCTAGTTAAGTCAGGCAAATGCAAGGTTGCTAGGAAAGGTAGTTTGGGTTGATGGTGATAACCGTGGAAAAAGGGGCCTAGAGTTTGACTGGCACCAGGTTGCCAGGAAAAGTTGGGTTGCTGGCTAGGGCTCTGGTAGAAACCATGGCCATGATCAGCGTACAGATTTTGCATTTGAGGAGACATCATCGGTTGATTCTCAAAATAGGACGTAGATGGTTGGGCGTGCATTACATTTGGAGGAATTTGGGAAGGGTTGCCCCATGCTAATCCCATAGGCATAGATCATGTGCCTTGCCTGAGGTTCCATTGGTTGTGAAAGGAGTTGCCCCCGATCGACATTCCTAACGAGGGAACTGGTCCCTGCCAAGCATTCCAAGGTCCTGGTGCAGAAGGAATTTCTGGGTGTGCCCCCTGTGCAGGAATAGTACCCTGCATAGGATTTGGTTGTCCATAACTGGGATGGCCCCCGGTCGAAAAAGCAGATGATGAGAAAGCGTTGTTACCAAATGCTCCAAACAAAGAAAATGGTGTCGAACCTACCGGCATACTTTGAGAAGGTAGTCCTTGACTCCCTGCTCCTATCACACTATGGTGTGTGTTTGGTCTGGCGGGAGGCTGCTGAAGGGGACGAAGGAAGTATATGATCTCCTGAAGTGCCCTTGTGGACCCTGGCAGAGGAGCGTTAGAGATCCCTGCCCCTAGACCTACAGTCTGTGTAGTGGAGGAGGTAAGTACAGGGCTTGTACCTAAGCTAGGCATCCCGTATGAGAAAGAAGGGCCTGTCACATTCTGTATGAAAGGATTAATGGCCGCCGCCAAAGACAGGGTCAGACCACTGCTTGTGGTATAGTTAGTCGAGACCATGGTGGATCAGACTGGTGATGGTGGGTTAGGGAGTGGAACACCCCCTGTGGTGAAAGCCGTGGTGGGAATAGAAGAATTCCCGACAGAAGAGGCAACATTTGTTTCCATTGCTGCGTGCGGCATTGTCTAGCGCTCATAAGGTAGGACCGGCACGAATATGGGAGCAGATCGACCAATGAATGGAGGGTTGTAAGGAACAAGAGATTCCAATCCAAGGTCATCAATAGTTGGTTCCTCTAGATGTTGGTCATGCACATTTTCTTGTGACTCGGTTGCTTCAAAAGACCCTTGTTGGTCTAGATTTCACCTTAGCAGTGGTGGGGTTGGCTCCAATGTAACCGGTGGTAGGCCCAGAAGCCTTCGTGACCAGAGGAGCTCATGATCCTCCACTGTGTGAGAATATCAAAGATACACTAGGTCTTTCTATTCGTTCAAAAGACAACACACACTAGAAAAAGTCCCTACGAGATAAAACAAGCAATCACTAAACTAGTTGGAAGAACAATTACAACAACCAACACTAGGGAAACTTACCGGTGCAAGTGAAAATAGAATATGGAAGCACCCTCCAGGTATACTCTACAAAGCATGGCCCGATGTCTTTCCTAGGTACCGCGGTATACCCACGCAGTCACCTATGTAAGTCCCTAGAAAGATAGGCAACTAGGTTGCCAGCGCGTGAACAATCACCAAGCGGGTACAGTCGATAGTCGGGTAGACCACAATGAGAAGGGTATCAAGCCTGAAACCTATCAAGGGTATCGAAAGAAAGTGGTCTGGAAGACAACTGAGGACCTTGAACGAATTCAAGATCCACGAAGCTCCATGGCAAACGCAATCGACGGAATCCCAAGACAAGCCCTCTATATGTGTTCTCCACTATGCTTGGTCCGGCTTTGGAGGGGTTATCTCCGGTACCTTTCCTTACTTGACCTCGTGTTTAGGCCCTGTCTTAGAGGGAGGTCCCAGATAACTTTCACGATACTGGACTTAGACACTCCCTAACTCAGACTCTGATGTTTGATTTAATGGCCTTGAAGAGTTTCCTCTCCAACCTAATTCAAGGCCCTAACCCTAAACTAGTTGGTTGACCCTACAAACATAAAAAGTCTAGTTAATTTTAGATTTAGCGTTCTTTTTAAAGGCTTGTCTTAAGTCAAGGGTTATGGAAATGAAACTAGTGATGTTTTGAGTGACACAAAGCGAAAATAAGCAGAAAAATGGAAACAAAATAACCTTTATGAACAAATTCAAATTTGCGTTTTTCAATTGCCTAACCAGCTTTTCAAATTATGATTTCTAAGATCTTTCAACCAGCCCACTCAACACATGATTTCACTCGACTATGAGCTACTTATTTTTTAAGTAAACTATTCAGAACTTATGAAAACAAAAATTTTCATGATTATTAATGCAACCAACTACTCAATCAAACAAAGCAGTGAAAAGTTTTTTTTTTTTTATTTAATGCTCACAAAAGCAAAAAGGAAAAATACCAACAAGTAAAGACGATGAAAAACTTTTGGCCTAAGCGCAGATCGCAAAGAGTCACTAAAAATAACACACAAGAAGATTAAGATGGACTCTCACATTTGTCTAAAAACCCTATAAAAGGAAAATTTTGAGGAAAACTTCTTAATGAAAAAGAAAACTACTGTTGTGATCAAACCTAAGTCACTGACTGCTATGATAGAGATCAAGAAACTTGAGAGGTATAACTCTTGATAAGGAAAAAGGATGACTGCCTCTCCCTCAACAATTTTTTTTTCACCAGGCACAAGGCAGTTCAACAGCCAGCGTGTGCACATGAGCTGTGTAAAGTCAGGGCACGTGCACACGCGTGCAGACCTTATGTAGGCTGCATGTACTTCTACAACTCTTCAAAAAAAATAAAAAAAATCAAGCACTGGCAGAGATTACTGGTATTGAGAACCAGAATCTCTTGAAGACTTAGAAAATGACTTTTCCAGAAAAAAGAAAACAATGCAGGGAAAAATTCATAGAACAAAACCAATCTGAGGTGGAACCTAAGCTACAAAACTACAAACACAGAAACCAGAATGAGATCCAGAAAACCCCTGAGGAGGATCACTCCTGATATGGGAGAGGATGACTGCCTCTCTAATTTTTTTTTTTTTTCTGAATTCACACACACGACTGACACTTCATCAGTTAGCATGTACGCGTGGGATGTATGAAGGTAGGGTGTGGGTTCACGCATGCATGCCTTGTACAGGTTGCGTGCACCTCTGTGATTCTTGTAAAAAAAAAAATGCAGCTAAGAAAAGAAACAGAGACCACTGGTATGGAAGACCAGAATCTCTGTTAGCTCAGACTTTTGCAGAAACTTTAAAAATAAAGGATGAAACCATTTTTTTTAAAAATACCCAAGAAAGCAATCCCAAAAAACCCTCGAGATCCCTAGTATGGTCGCCAATTCTGTTGTTGGGTAAATATCCCTTACGGACTTAGCATTTAAGGGATTTAATCATGCATGCAGAAAATGACCATTCAAAAGGCCTCTACTTTCTCCTATTCTCCCGACACAAAACCCCGCACACATGCAATACAAAGGTGTAAACAAGATTAGATAACTCTACCTTAAGTCCTTCATTTGATGTCGATCCCTTTTTCTTCACTCGCTCTTTGATTGTGGGCCTCCTCCCAAAGTTGACCTGCATTCACACATGAAAAAATAGAGAGCTATGAACATGCATTTCATATACTAATTGCTGGGTTAGATGTGACAATATCATAAAATTAATATTCAACTTGAACACATGATATGGTGGGATGGGAAAAGTATTCCTTTTTTGTATTAATCTTCACAAGAGTAAACTTACAATATGTGGCCGACACTGCTCCTCGAAACTGGTCCTGGGCTCCTCTTCAATTGTCTTCCAACTGCTTTGCTCTATAATTCTCTTTGCACAAGGATGCCTAAAGGTTGGGACAAAGGGAATGCCAATTTGGGTATAGTTTCTCTACTATGATTTTCCTCTGTTCAAATGGGACCCCTACCCCTTCTTTTATAGGCTAGAAGGAGCTAGGTATTTGGTCGAGTGATTGGCCATGCATGGCCGAAAGGTTTAGTTAACTTTCCCAAAGCTGTGTGTTCCGTCAAAAAATTTCTTTTTTTCGTGCTTTTGTAAGTACACACGGGCTGTAGTGAGTCAGCTAGCGTGTACATGTGTGTAGTAATGGAGCAGGGCGCGTGGGCTTTTAAAAATGGGGTTTTTAAGAAGATTTGTTCAGTGATGGCTTGGAAAAGAAGGGCTATGAGATGGCCTGATGCCAGGTAAGCATGTATTGTGCAAATTAGGGTTATAATAATCCTCCCTCTTATGGCGATGCCCATCCCCCCAGTTGGTATCTATTGCACTTTCCTTCCAGCAACTCTTGCATTCTGTCATTATCCCTGGTGCCTACTTGGTTCTTCTTGTTCAAATCTTCACCTGTCCCTCACGTTTGTTAGGCTATGCATCGCCTTCGAGGGAAGAAGGAGAGAGGTTCCCTTTGGTACCAAAACAGAGCGAACATGGTCAGCAGGAACGCGGCCACCTTTGCTCCTGTGCTTAGCTTCTCACCTCTGTCATCCACTCGGTCCTTACGAGACCAATGCAACCTTCCGCCTTTTTCCTCACCATGGGATTGTCGAGTTGAATGGTTTGACCTTCAGGGGAATTCTCTCTGCTATGCTCCTGGACCTCTCCCCGACCTGGCCTTGACCTCACAGCCAACATTGACACGCCCATCTAGCCCACCACCCTTCACTCCCTCACCACCCCCTTCGACACCCTCATCGCTAGCTTCCGTGCCTTCGCTGGAAGAATTCAATGCACAAACTATATATCTGGTATCTTGCAAGTGGTATCATAGCACTTTCCTTGGCAGAAATTGTGGGTATTTTGTTTTCAGGGTAGAGACGTATTCCGGCATCTTTAAGCCACAGAGATCTGTCGTTACGCGCATAAACCCACGGTTGTGGGATTCATACACGCAAGAAATACAAGTGGTTCTTAAGCGCACGTCTGTTGGCCACCCTTGTAACCCCTGTTGGTACCCCTTCGAGTGGTAGCGCATCAGACAACACCTGTGTACGGATCGGCCTAGATCTCCTGAAGCCCTCTTTAGATAAACCTATCGGCCGCCGAACTGCTATAGTGTCACCGAGAACAACACTTGAGAAGATACTCTCTAGTACCTGGGTAGTCGGGTAGTACAGCTAAGGGTACGGTCTATCCTCCTTAGTTAGTGCCCTGAGATATTGGGCCGAGTACTACTGTTGGACCCCGCACG
>JZKD02S2124834.1:122641-138376 GCA_000966675.3 Picea glauca
GATAATTATTTTATCCTAAGTTCTAAAGTTGGGGACAAGTGGACCAAAGTAGCTTCCAACATGACAAGTGTCAAGTTGGGGACATGCATACATATTGTCGGGACTTAGTTCATTTATGCACACTCCCATCATTCGGCCCATTATCTTTCCCAAGATCTTCTAATGAATTTTCCCATCATTCCTTCGACCATGGAGCCATTATTCCAGAAGAATTCACACAGTCATTGAGCTATCCTTGTACTTTCCTACTACTGTACCTGAACCAGTTTCCATAGCCATTTCATGTTGGTGTACCTGGTCATCTTGGGAGCAGGATTGAAGAGGCAGGTTGTCAGGCCCATGAGAAATTCTTTAGGTGAGAGAATTGTTGGGGATTGATTTCTTGAAGGTGGTAAACTGCAGCTATAGTTCTCTGAGACTTCCAATCTGGCTTGTTGTTGAAGCCCTGGAAGGGAAGTGGGGCAGTCGAAGGACTGTTGAGTAGAGAAGGGGCACACTTCCTTGGGTGGGACAGACATGTGGGGAATGAGATGTTGTAGGATTTTAGTTTGAGTGGCACCTGAGACAGAGTGTTTCCTGTTGTCTATGAACCCTTAGCCTGGTTAGGAACCTCTTACCTGGGTGGAGTTTAGTCCTAGCTTGGGGGTGACTCACTGTTGAGAGTGATGAATAGTGTAGTCTAAGGCTGGGAGGTTCGTGGATGGTCTGCACGTAGTTGGTGACATTCTTACCAAGATAAGTATCGATTGTGTGATAAATTTACACGCTGCATTGTTAATTACATGCTTATTATATGGATTTATTATTTGTACGATTATAACTATCTGTATGTTTAAGGGTATTTCCTGTATATGTTGTATGTATGCGTTTACTGTTATTTCAACATTAATTCGTGCATTTATTTAAAGTAATTGTCTGTTATGTTTTATTGATAAATCTTTTGTAAGAGCTCTGTGTGTGTATGTCTTAATTGCATGCAGTTCGATATGTATATATGCATGTGTGTATACGTATGTATTTGAAGAGAAAATTTATGTGGCATATTTCAGTTGGTTGTTGGGCATGTCAGAGTATGTTTTGTAGTGAGAGAACAATAAGAGTTCTCTGGCGTAGCATGGTCTGGCCAAGGGTGGTCGGGGACATTAAAACCTGCATGATGTCGGGTCTTGTTGTTGTTGAATATAGTAGACTTCCAACCATTGATATGTACATAGTTTGGTCCACTTTTGGTGAGTCATCTTCTAGGATTAATTTACATCCAATGACCATGGGAGTACTCATAGGTTTACTGTCTACCATTTGGAATTTCTTTATCATTTCCTTGATATATTTGGCTTGGGAAAAGAATATTCCTTTTTCTGTTTGAGTTACTTGTAAACCTAGGAAGAAGGACAGTTCTCCCATCATAGACATTTCAAATTCTTCTTGCTTTTTGGTTGTAAACTTTCTTCTTAGTATAGTAATATTAATTCCAAATATGATGTCATCTACATATACTACCACAATAATCATGTTTTTATCCTCAATTTTGATGGATAAGTTGTTGTCAATAGTCCCTCTCTTGTATCCTTGTTTTGGCAGGTACAGATCAATCCTTGAGAACCATGCTCTGGGGGCTTGTTTAAGACCATACGGGGCCTTTTTTAGCTTGCAAACATAGTCCTAATTTTTTGTTAACATGAATCCTTCTGGTTGCTCAATATATACTTCTTCTTCTAGTGTTCTATTAAGGAATGCTAACTTGACATCCATCTGATAGATTTTGAAATTTCTGAAGCATGCAAATGCCAGGAACATTCTAATGGCCTTAAGTCTTGCTACTGGAGAAAACGTCTCTTCAAAATAAATACCTTCCACTTGGGCATATCCCTTGCATACTAATATGGCTTTGTTCTTTATGATCTTCCCATTTTCGTTGAGTTTATTCTTGAATATCCACTTAGTTCCTACCACATTCTTGTCCTTGGGTATTGGAATTGTTAGCACCATGATTTTTGTAGCTAGAGTTAGAGGTTTTTCCAAAAAAAATTCAAAGTCATGCGATGATCTTCGGAAACATCAAGACAGTCCTAGATGAGTCATAGGTAGTGTGTCAAAGTTTATGAGGTCAGTGATCAAATAAAGAATGGCTTGAAATGTCAATAAAGGGTTTATCCATAAGATGGTTTAAAGGGTGTATTGCATTTTTCATAAAACACTACCACAAAGGCAAAAAATTCAAGAGTGTAAAGTTCGTCATGTTCAAGTTGTAAAGGTCTACTTTCCTAAGTCTCGAGTCATGTTACAAAGTGGGAAATTATGTACCAAGTTTGAATCAAATGGTTAGGGTGAATGTCATGTCAAAAGATATTATGGTTCATCATTATCTAATCATGAGGTTAGAAAGGGAAAAAATCATGGCACTCCATTTCATTTGTACCGTTGCAAACTTCAAAGGAGTACCCAATGCACACGTTCAATGCACAAATCTTTAACTTTCCTTAAAACATCTTTTCGCTATGGATATTCCTTCCCTTTTCATAATTTTGTTCCGTATCCATTCGAGCATAAATATTACCAATCTTTACGGATGTGCCAAATGATTGAGCCCAAGGATTAGGAACCAGGAGGTGTCGTCTGCAAAATAACAAATGTCTCACCGAGGTGGGCATACCCATGCTCGGGATAAAATAGAACCATGGCTACCAATCAAATACACTGTAGATCCATGTCAAATAACTATAAAGAGTAGCCGCAAATAATACACAGTGGAGCTACATCTCGAAATCAGAAAGATATACATATAGAGTATCCATCTTCCAGAAGTTGATTCGGCCTGATGGCTGGACTTCAGAGCTCAAGAAACAACTTCAAAATCTTCCAAAACTTGGGTAGGAGTGTAATATGAGTGTACGAATGCACTACCCAAAGGTCTTCGACAGCTCGTCGGTCATGGACTTGATAATCTTGATGATCGGACTGAAGGCTTCAGTGATTTCGAACAAGGACTTGATTATACGTTCAGGATGGTCGAGTATGCGGACAAGAGACATATTGCAGAGGGGCCGAATCAGGCTTAGTGACAAACTTCCCTCAGAAAATATCACGACAAGTGATGAGACTCAGGCAGCATATATGTTAATCATAAGTCTACGAAGCAGGAGGCAACACAAACTCTCCATATGTTTGGAAGAATAACCAAACAGTGGAGGACACAACTCTATATAGCAAGAAAAGCTTCCTAAGGTCATACTACATCCCATAGTCTGATGAACAAATGGACAGATGTGCTTTATCCAAGGGCGACTCATTATGCTGCCAATAAAGAAAATACCTTTCCCTTCCTCTTTTTGGGGTATATTTGATTTTTTTGTTCTTTTCGATAATCTTGGAAAAAGAATAAAGGAATATTACATTACAATGGAGGAATGAGTACTGCAAACATACAAGCTTAAGGCACAAGGACAAGACTGATGTTCTGGTAAAATGATACTCGGGGAAAATCCTTCGGCGGCCAAAGATGTTAAGACACAGAAGCAAACTGTCACAAGGCTAGTGGATAAGGTATGCAAATGCGGTTTATAGAACACACAATGGTAACATCCTTCGATGTAAGTTTAACGAGCCCAGAGAAGGTAAGCTTAGTGGTTTTTCACATTTAAAGAGTCTGAAAAAGCATAAAAGGAGACTCCGTTGGGGTACCTTTTTCTACAATAGTCTAGTTGATTCAAAAAAGGGGTAAACTAGCACCGATTAGATGTCAATTCAAAACCATTTTAATAAGTGTGACAAGGACAAGATCACTCGGCCATTTTTTCACTTTTAAGGAGTCTGAAAAAAGCTTAACTATGGACTCCGTCGGGAATATTCTTCTGGACCAATTTAACGAGTGTGAAAGAATAAGGTCACTCGACGATCTTTTCAATTTTAGGGAGTCTGAAAAGAGCTTAACTATGGACTCCATGGGGGTTTCTTTTTCGTAAGTTTAGTCCCTCAGGCCCGAAAAAGGGATAAAATTATACCTGAGAGTACTCTTCTAAAGAACATAAATTTGATAGAGTATACCTTCGTTCGTACAGTTGGCCATCCAGACCGAAAAAGGGGTAAATTACCGCTAGACAGACGTGACTTCAAATTTTAGTTTAACGAGCATGAAAGGCCAGAAGATCGCTTGACAATATTTTCATTTTTAGAGGGTCTGAAAAGGGCTTAAAAGGAGACCTGTTTAAGGAACATTTTTCTGGACCAATTTAATGAGTGTGAAGAAACCAGGTCACTCGACAATCTTTTCATTTTTAAGGAGTCTGAAAAGGGCTTAAATAAGACTCGTTTAAGGAACGTTCTTCTGGAACAATTTAACGAGTGTGAAGAAACAAGGTCACTCGACAATATTTTCATTTTTAAGGAGTCTGAAAAGGGCTTAAAGAAGACTCCACAATGGTTACTTTTCTCAGTTAATCTGGACGAGATCGAAAAACATAAATTCAGTCTTGTCGGATGTTGTTTTCGGATCTCAAAGCGAGCTTGAAAAACAACAAAGTTAGCTCATGATAGACTCTTTGTGGGTCGATGCCTGGCATCTCTTCGGGGGAGCTGTATGCTCCGACGAAAATATTGTCTATGACACCAGGAGTTCTGGAGATATTGATAGGTATTGTTTCAGCAGTGGTTGCCATATTTCCCTCAGCATAAATTTCCTATGTAGCTAAGAGATTAATAGGACATGGTTGATCTCTCGTTATGGTAACGGTGAATTCTCCTGCTTCAATTTGGCTTAACTCTGGGAGAAAATATGATCTGTGATGAAGATCTTCCCAAGGTTTGTTCGGACTAGTCATTGCTTCGATTACTGCTTCTTCAGAAGGCAATACTAAGTCTAATGAACCGACATTAGCGAGAGAACCTTGAGCCCAAATAGGCTCTAGAAGTGGATCTAACTCTTGTGCAGTAGTCGGATCAGGGTTAGATAAATCTTGCTAGACTAAAGAGTACGCTACCTCAGTGGTAGATAAGGGCATGGACATGCCTGAGTGCCCTGTCTGATCCATCATGGCTGATGGGGAAGGAAGAATCCAAGGATCCTCAAATTAAGTCGTGCGGAACGACGAAACTTGAAAAATATCAACCTTATGGTGATTAGATATAAATTTGATATCATCATGAGGAGGTGGGTAATCGAAGGTACCCATCAAGGATGGGCACAAACCAACTCCTACGTTAACGACACCTGGTTGAGGATTATCAATCATCGAAACTGTGGATGCCCCCAAAGCTGGGTCAGGTCTAGAGAAAG
Source organism: Picea glauca (assembly GCA_000966675.3). Taxonomy (NCBI): domain Eukaryota; kingdom Viridiplantae; phylum Streptophyta; class Pinopsida; order Pinales; family Pinaceae; genus Picea; species Picea glauca. The sequence goes on from JZKD02S2124834.1 coordinate 127,914, forward strand.
ACAATTGATCGATGGTCACTATCCGACCCTCGTGTGGAAACAACAAGACTTGGAAAAATCTAGAAACCATATCTTGCATAGCATAAGTCCAACTCCGTCCTAACAAAAGGTTATAGTCGAGGGGAGCATCGACTACCTCTACTTCGACACACACGGTTTTCCCTCCTAACTGCACAGGGAAAGAAGGAATGATGCCATGTGGTTGGAATGAACGACCGTTGAAAGCAGTGAGGAGAGTAGGTGATGGAGACAAAACAGGATGGCCAATGTCCTTCTAGCATGCTAACAACATAACACATGTCGAGGTGCCCTCGTCGACCACCGTGCAGAAGATATTCCGAGTAAAGGTTTTTGTGGGATGAGCCATTACTATATGAAACGCTACATGGTAAGGCAGGCGAGGTTTTAAGTCAGTTGTATATAACATGATGGTGCCCAGATTACAAGTCTCAGTAGAGCCCAAAGCAGTTAACAAGGCCTTCCTCTGAGCAGGGCAGCTTTGGAGGACCTCCAAAGCAGACATCACACAAGGGGTTTGTGATAAATCCTCCACCACAGAGTAATTTTGGATGACCCTTGCATTTGGGTTGTGAGAAGCTTTTTTAAATGCACCTTTTGAAATGCGTGTCATTGTTTCTCCCAACATCTTCTCAATTTGTAGAGGAAGAGATGGGAGATAAGCTTCTTTACCCTTCTCAGAAGCGCTTGGTTTACTATAGTTGTGCGCTCTAGTTGATATGAAAGCATCACCCCTAACCATATATACGTTCGCGAATGAGGGATTGTTTGGAGGCAGGCTGGTTTCTTGGTTGCCCCCTTCTATGCTTGTAGAGGATTGAGTTAGATTTTGCCCATGTTGAAAGGGATTAGTCAACACTGCTTGTTGTTGCTATGTGACAAACTTTTGGGCCTCTGCAATTCGAGGAGAAACATGGGTCGGGTGGTCTTCCGCACACAAGTTACATGGATACCTCACCTTCTGTTTTTCCGTGTTGTCCCTGCCAGCATTATCAGTGGTTTTTTTATCCCCCTTACCCTTCTTTCGTTGTTTTTTCTTCCCTTTAGGCTGTTGGGTGGCCTTTGGGTTAGTCGACTACACGGTGTGTACTTCCGACCTTTGGGTAGGGGGAGCAGCCAAAGCAGTAGTTTGGCTGGCCAGTGTGTGTTGTATGGATAACTGTTGCAACTGTTTTGTTAATTGCTTAGCGGGCTTGGTTTGTGTTGAGCCAACAATACCATTGGCATGTGGTCCAACTCTCTGTCTAGTTTTATCCAGTATCGAACGTGGCGCATCTGGAAAGATGTTGTATAATAAACCAGACTGAGAATAGATGAGCTCAAACTGTTAAGCCCTCATGATGGCATCTTCCTCAGAGAAAAATTTGGATGTCGCGACGTCTTTGGATAACTATGGGACCAAAGACTTAAGGAACCACTCAAGCAGGAATGCTAGTGGGACTGGTACTTTGATTAAACTCTTCCAACATATCCACTCTCGGATATGATCAGAGATATGGTCAGTTGTTGTCTATTCGAAATTGGTGAGCAGCTCTGTGCCAGCATCGTATCTCATAGGTAACTGGAAATGGTTAAGGAAGGCCATCACCAGTTCGCCAAAATAAGAGTATCTTGAGTGATCGAGCTCGATGTACCATTTCGCGGCACTCCCAATAAGAGTACGTTGAAACAATCGAAACTGTACGGAGTCATATTTCAATGAGTTAGATGAGCACCAAAGATGAAAGGTAGTCACATGATCACCTAGATCTTCATTAGGCTTGGCCTCGAACTTTGGATCGTCCGAAGGAAACTTCGTCGGCATAGGAGGCCAATGTGGATCGTGACAAATAGGATCATTTAACAACCTTGTCAAATTTGGCAAGTGTAAAGTCGCCAGGAATGGTAGTTTGGGTTGTTGTTGATAACCTGGGAAAAAGGGTCCTGGAGTTTGACTGGCACCAGGTTTCCAAGAAAATTTTGGCTGCAGGCCTGGATTCTGGTAGAAAACATGGCCCTGACCAACGTAAGGATTTTACATCTGTGGAGACATCATCAACTGATTTCCCAAGAAGGACATAGAGTGTTGGGCATGCATTGTATTCGAAGGACTTTGGGAAGTGTTACCCCATGCCGGTCCTGCGGGGAGAGGCATAGTAGTTTGTCCGGGGTTCCATTGACTGTGGAAAGAATTACCCCAGAACGACTTTCCGAAGGAGGGAACAGATCCTTGTCCTGAATTCCAAGGTCCTGCCATGTGTGCCCCTTGTGTAGGAATAGTACCCTGCACAGGAGTAGATTGTCCAAAAATGGGGTTGCCCCCAGTCGGGAAAGCGACTGATGAGAAAGTGTTGTTACCGAATGTCCCATTCCAAGAAAACGGTGTTGAACCTACCGACATATTGTGCGAAGGTGTTCCTTGACTCCCCGCTCTAAATAAACTATTGTGTGTAGGCTACTAGGCGGACTACTGATGCAGACCACCAAGTGAAGGGGATGAAGGAGGGATATGACCTCCTTCATAAGGAAAAACGTTAAAAGGGATAGGAGTGCCCCCAAGGTGACCTTGCAGAGGAGCACTAGAGCTCCCTGCCCCTAGACCCAAAGTCTATAAAGTGGAGTAGGTTAGTACAGGACTTGTACCTGAACTAGGCATACCGTATGAGAACGAAGGGCCTGTCGTACTAGGTGTGAAGGGGTTTGTGGCCACCGCCATAGACGGGTTCGGTCCATTATGCGACGTAGTTGTAGCTGAGACCATGGTGGCTCGGACTGACGAAAGTAAGTTAGGAGATGACTCTTCGGTGGTGGCAACTGTGGTGGGAATTGACAAATTCCCAGAAGGAGTAACAACATTTGTTTCCATTGTTGTGTGAGGCACTGTCTGACATTCGTGAAATTGGATTGGTACAATAAACAGTGCCAAGATATCAGTGGTTGGAGTTTCAACTGAGCCAAGAGCAGTTACTTCAAGGTCCAAAACGGTTGATTCCTCTGGGAGTTGTGCGGGCACAAAGGTTTGTAATCCGGTCACTTCAAAAGACCCTTGTTGGTCTAACTTCTGCCTTAATGGTGGCAGGGGTGGCTCCAGTGTAACCGACGGCAGGCCAAGAAGCCTTCGTGACTGGAGGAGCTTGAAATCCTCCACTGTGTGAGAAGATACAAGACACGCTAAGGTATTCTAAACATTCAAAAGTAACACACACTAAAAAATAACCCCCTAAGAAATAAGACAAGCAATCACTAAACTATTTGGAAGAACAGTTACAACAACCAACACTAGAGCAACTTACCGGTGCAAGTGCAACTCGAACACGGAAGCACCCTTCGGGTATACTCTGCAAAGTGTGGACTGATGTCTGTCCTAGGTACTGTGGTATACCCCCGTAGTCACTTGTGTATGTCCCTAAAGAGATTGGCAACTAGGTTGCCAGCACGCGAACAATCACCAAGCGGGTACAGTTGAAAGTCGGGTAGACCACAATGAGCAGGGTATCGAGACCAAAAACTATCAAGGGTATCGAGAGAAAATGGTCTGGAAGACAACTGAGGACCTTGAATAGATTCGAGACCCACGAAGCCCCGTGGAAAATGCAAACGATGGAATCCCAAAACAAGCCCTCTATATGTGTTCTCCACTATGATTGGTCCATCTTTGGAGGGGTTATCTCCGCTACCTTTCCACATGCGACCTCATGTTTATCTCCTGTTTTAGAGGGGGGTCCCAGATAACTTCCTCAAAACTAGACTTAGACACTCCCTATCTCAGACTCTAATGTTTGGTTTTGAATGGCCTTGAAGAGTTTCCTCTCCAACCTAATCCAAGGCCCTAGTCCTGAACTAGTTTGTGAACCCTACTAACATAAAAGTCTAATGGATTTTAAAATTAGTGTTTCTTTTATGGCTTTGTCTTACATCAAGGGGTATGAGGGTGAAACTGATGATGTGTAAAAGATGAAAGCAAAAAATGAATGAAAAAGCTGGAAACAAAAACTTTTACTAAATGCAAAATTTCAACAACTTTTCACAAAGAAAGATTTTTAATTTTTCTAAGATTTTGGACAACAAACTCAAAGGAATTTCACTCGACTACGAGATACTTATGATCTAAGTGAACTGCAAAAAATTATGAAATAAAAGACTTTTCCCTAGCTAATGATGCAGAAACACACTCTTCAACCAAAGAAAAAAATGAAAAAAGATTTTTTATTTATTTAAGTGCTAGTAAAGAAAGAAAGGGAAAATACCGACAAGCAAAAAACCAAGAAAAACAATTCTGGCTTAAAGCGCAAATCGCAAAGAATCAGATTAAAGAATCACACAATGGAAATTGAAAAACAATGACTCTCATGCTTGTCTAAAAACCATAAAAAATAAATAAATATATATATATTTTTTTCTGTCAACTATTAACTGAGAAAAAGTAGGCTAAGGGTAAGATGAATCCTAAGATACTGACTGTTCAAACATATATTCAAACACCTAAGATGAATACTTCTTATCAAAGGAGGGGATAACTGCCCCACCCTGAACAAAAGGTAGCCTGTACAAGCACGCGACTATCACTCAAACAACATGCGTGCAAACGCGTGCTGAATAGATACAGAGGGCGTGTACACGCGGGTTGACCTTGTACAGGCCGCGTGTATATCTAAACTCTAAGAAAAAATATGAAAACAGATAGACCAGACCAGGAAGAGGCCTCTGGTATTGATAACTAGGATCCCTTGAAGGCTTGGATACTCTTTCTAACAGAAAAACAAATAATGCAAGGAAAAATAATAAGGCAAAGAAAAAAAAATATGAGATAGGACTGGAAGCAAACAAGACTCAGACAGAATTCCAGAAAACCCCCTGAGAATGTGTGATTCTGACAGGGAAGAGGAGGATTGCCTCTAAGGTTCTCTGAACTTATACACGTTACTGCTATCTCTATAGCTAGCGTTCACATGTGGGCTATGAGAGGATAGGGTGTGGGTACACGCGCTCAGGCCTTATGTAGGCCGCATGTACCTCTGTGTGTCCCGAAAAATACAATCAAGCAAAAGTCAAGGAAAGATGGTATGGAAAACTAGACTCCCTGCTAGCTTAGACCTTACAGAAATGAAAAGAAAAGACATGCAAAGAAAAACAAAGAAAACCTAGTCTTTAAACTACCCAAAAACTTAAATAAATCCAAGAACCCTAAAGAGTATTCTCCCCAGTATGGTCACCAATACTGTTGTTGGGAAAAACACCCTACGGACTCACAAAATAGAGTTCAGACTTTGCATGCAGATTTTGACCAAATAGAAACTACTTTTTACCTACACCCCAAGATTTAAATCCCCTTTTCTCAGTAAATGCATGAAAGGACCACCTACCTTATTACCAACATTTGATGTCGATCCTCCATTGTGCTTGAATACTTGTTCACAATGCTCCTTCTAAAGATGACTTGCACTCAAGACAAACAACAACTATGCATGCATGCTACTTCTATACTCAAGGGTTAGAAATCAAGCATAAACTAATCAAACCATGGACAATTCATGAATTGGGATGGGAAAAAGCATTCTCTTTATTACTTAAAGTGAATCAACTTACAAAACCTGAGACCGGCCACCGCTCCTTGAACCTGATCCTGGGCTCCTCTTCTTCTGTCCTTCAACTGCTTTGCGTTAAATCTCCTTTGGCATGAGGAAAGGCTAAAGGGTTGGGACAATGGAWTACRTAAATGGGCAGAGTTTCTTTGCTATATTTTTTCCTCCTCCAAATGGTACCCCTACCCCTTCTTTTATAGGCTAGAAGGAGCTAGGGTTTTGGATGAACCCTCAGCCATGCATGGCCGGGAGTTTTAGTTAACTCACCCATAGCTTTTTGTTATGTCGACAACTTTCCTTTTTCGTGCTTTTGTAGGTACATGCAGGCTGTTGTGAGTCAGCTAGCGTGTACATGTGTGCAGTAATGGGTTAGGGCGCGTGGGCCTTTACACAAGAGGATTTCCAAAGAGTTGTTCAACAGAGTTTTGACAAAGAAGGGATATGAGTTGGCCTGATGCCAGGTAAGCATGTGTGGTGAAATTTAGAGTTATAACACTTGTGCATCATCCATAGCCTCTCCAATAAGCTCCAAATCCCTCTGCTTTACAAATATTGTGTGCTACCAGTTGCTACGTAAATATGCCACTCTGTTTTTGCTGCGTATCCTCCATTTCTTTCAATCATTGTTCAAAGAGCCTTTGTTGGATCCCACTACAAATTAGCTTCTGGAACGGGTTTTTTTTCACATAATCAACTTTCTTTCTTTTGATATAAACTCTTGCTACCTATTGTTTCATCGAGTTTTCTACTATTGTTTATTATTGCACCATGTTTTCCGTTACATTGAGTTTTCTGTTGTTGTTTATTGTTGTGCTGAGTTTTTTGTTGCACTAAATTTCCTGCCGCTGATTTGCTTACTGCGCAGATTTTTTTGTTGTTACCTGTTCCTGCACACCGTGCAAAAGTCACCATTCGCATTTGTTGCGCAGAGGTTATTTCTCTCATTTGTTTTCATAGGTTATTGTTCCCTATTTCTCTACACATAGGTTATTACAATCTATTGTTGTGCACCTGTAGTTTACACAAAGTTGGCATATATCAACATCATGACAACTCCTCAATGAAAAAGAAAGAATGTGAGAAGTGGGAAAGTTGTGAAGTTTGAGCCACATAATTTAAAGTTGGTAAATGTAGACCCGATGATCAGAGTGTCCTTTGAACAAGCTGGATGCATAAGATTCTGAGAAAAATTTCAAGGGTATAATGTGCAGCTAACCAAGCAGTTTTCTCTTAACTTTAATGGTGTCAACGCAACTATTGCAGGGATCATGTTCCAAGTGTCATAGGAAACCATATCAGTTGTGACAGAGATTCCTAAGCCAGGAGAAAAATGATTTAAAGTTATGCCATTAGATACTTCATGTTATATTGATTTTCTCAAAACTGAATACATAAATTGGAAGATTGGTGCCAACATTCCCAGTGAATATCTTTTGGAACCTTTTGAGAAGCTTCTGAGGACAATCCAGAAATACTTTACTTGTGAGGGTAGGTTTGACAAGGTACATCAATACCACATTAGGCTCCTGATGCATTTCATAGGGAGAAGTCCCTTAAACTTACCTTTCTTCCTATATATAAGCATGGGAAAAATGACAGACAATGTCCAAGCCAAAGTTGACCAACTAGAGAGTAGCCTATTCCATTTTTCCTTTCTAAAGTTGTTGGTGGTTGAGGAGCTTGGAAAGTTGAACAGGGATTGGGGTTCCTTATTTATTTTAGCAAAGATTTCCCTGGATCCTAAAGGAGATACTCCCTTGTTTGCTGAGAAATCATCATTTCGTAGCTTAGAGGTAAAAGGAGGAGGTGTTGTTGAAATGGGAAAAGGAAAAGAAATTGAGAAATCATCACGCAGTCAGCCATCCTCGAAGAAAAGAAGAAAACTAAGATTCACTGTTAAAATTGAGAAACACAAGGTCCCAGTAAACCATGCACCAGGTCCTTTGGTTTCCCATACCCACAATTCAGATAGATTTTGTTGAATGTGCAACCTAGGAGATTGATGAGAAGCAAGTGGAACCAGGTGAGAAAGATGCAGATATCAAAGAGGTGAAACAAAAATTCAAGAAAACTCAACATATTATATCCCAAATATATTAGGAGAAAATATAATTGAAGAGGAATTTATCAATAAGGACTCTTGAAGAACAAACACCATAGAGTAAAGCAGGTCATAGATCTACTACCTCACCAATAGGAGGAGAAAAGAATATAAAATGGTTGAAGAAGCAGCTAAGCGAAGCTCAAGATGATATCATCAAGCTTAAGGAAAAAAAAGGAATATCAGAGGAAGGGATCATGAATCATTACAAGAAATGCAGACCAGCTATAGAAGATGCATGTGCAACCATCTCTGATGCTCAATCAAAATTGAAGAGGAATGTAGTTTTGTTGAGACAGGTGAGAAGTTTAAAAAGATAAAACTTGTCATTGAGAAAGGAAAACATGACCTTATGACTACAAGTGAGATTGGATAAAGAAGCTAAGGACAAAATGAATGATCCTAGACTTTGCTTCCAATTGGATTCACGTGAGCAACCTCAGCATGAATATCTGATGCGTGAAATCGCTGCGCAAATACCGCAGCCAATATTTGCATAACATAAACCAGAATTCGTTGCACAAAGGTGATAGGGTTGTCCAACGGTACACATGATGACTCATTACAACGAGATGATTGAAATTAGCTCAAGGATTTTTTGATTGTAAATGATATTTCGGTTATGTTATGACTGGAAAACGAAATTTTCTATTTTTGGTAAATTTTGTAGAGGTTGTTGTTCTCTTTGAAAAAAACTAGATCCATAACTCTAGGAGGTAGTAGTTCGACTCCTAGAAGCTAAGTGTAGCTTTAGTTTTCTATATATATGGACTATTTTGATGTAAAAAGGACGAGAAAAAGTATAGGCATTTTGATCCTCAATGTAATTTTCTGAATCTAAAGGAAATACAAATGCATAAGTCTTGAATTCCTTATAAAAAATATTCTAATGGTGGTGATCTGAAGATTGTACTCTTCTTTGTATGTATTCCTTGTGTACTTGTTTCCATATTCACTTTCTTCTCTTTAAATTGGTAAATTAAAAGTCCTGAATTCATCTAATGGTGCTCTAGACTTAACTGATTTAAATTATGTCTATCTTCTTAACTAAGGTCAGAATTCATCCTTTATGATGCTCTGATTCTGTTATGTGTTTCTTTTCTTCTTTCACCCTACATAATCAAACTCAACACTGAAGTTTATCACCTTATTTATCCTTTATTCCTATGAGTAGTTCTATCTACCAAGCATTGTTTTCTTTTCTTTTCAGGGGTTGACTCCATAGCTCTAGAAATACTATGCCTTTTTGCCAACAAACCTTGAAAAACTATCTCAAAATTCTAAATCTAGCCATCAATTCAAAGCAACCTGTCTATCAGATATTAAGTCTCAGAGAGAGCCCTCTCTATATTGGAAAGGCTAATTTCCAGTCTTAAAGTTGGTTTGTAGGTTACCTTTGTAGATTGTTTTTTCGGCCCAACAATTTACTTAGCGTTAACATGAACTAGTTCCCAAGTCTGGTTCTTCTCTATTTGGTCTAGTTCTTCATCCATTGCTTTTATCCAATATTCAATTTTTTTGGCTTCTTTAAATGAATTAGGTTCTATCATGGATAACATTACTTGTTCTGAGTCAAATGTGAGTTTCCTTCTTGTTTCCACTCCTGCATTTTTATCTCCAATAATATAATTTTCAGGATGATTCTTTTGAACCCTTTTTGATGGGGCTTTTGGAAAGGGTGTTTCTTCCTCATCTTCATCATGAGTGTGGGGTTCATTTTCTTAAGGTTCTTCATCAACTTCTTCATTATAATATTCTCCATCACTTTTGTCATCATATGTTGATATGTTCTGGGGTATGACTTGTCTTAACTTTAGATCATCTATCTTTACATTGGCACTTTCCACCATTTTATATAGTCTTAGGTTATAACATCTATAAGCCTTTTTGTTAGGTGAATATTCTATAAATATGAATTCATCTGATCTTGGGTCAAGTTTCCCTAGATCATCCTCATCATTTTTTATGTAACACTTACTTCCAAAGACTATGAAGTGTTTCACTGATGTTGGCCTACCAAACCATAGTTCATAAGGTGTTTTGTCATGGTTAGGTCTCAATTGTGCTTGATTGAGTATGTGAACTGTTGTGTATACTGCATCTCTCCAAAACTTATCTGCAAGTTTGGATTCATTCAACATGGTTCTTGTAGCTTATTGGATAGTTCTATTCTTCCTTTCAACCACTCCAATGTGTTGATGAGTCCTGGCAGCTGAAAATTATCTTTTCATTCCATGATCTTTGCAAAGCTTAATGAACTCTTTAGAGTTGAATTCTCCTCAATTTTCTGATCTCAGACATTTAATTTTGAAATCTGTTTCATTTTCTACAAAGGCTTTGTATGCCTTAAATTTTTCAAAGGCTTCTGATATATCCTTTATAAAGTATATCCATGTCATTCTTATGTAGTCGTCCATGACCAAGATAAAGTAATGTTATCCATGTATACTTTTAGTTCTAGTAGGACCACATAGGTCAGTGTGAACAAGCTCCAAGGGTCTTGATGAAGAATTCTCTTTTGTCTTGAACCTGACTTTTGTTTGCTTCCCTATTTGAAAATGTTTACAAATGGCATTTGAAGGCTTTATAATCTTTGTCAGATCCATTACTTCTTTTGATACTAAGAGGGGGGTGAATCAGTATCAAGTACAATTTAAAAATCTTTTTAAACTAATACTTAAACCATTCAATTATATCCAATGAGCAATGAACAATAGTATAAGAGTTACACCAATACACCACAATACACCATGCACAATATATGAGAAATAATCAATAGTTTT
>JZKD02S2124834.1:177243-189770 GCA_000966675.3 Picea glauca
AATACAAAATAAATTATTTCAATAATAAATTTAATGGATAAATTAGAAGTAGGTTAACCCTAAAATAAGGAAAGTGGGGCCAAGTGACCTAGAAGATGTTTTTAAGGAAGCTACTAGGAGAGTATAAATAAGAGGCAAGGCTCTCTCATTTTAAATACACTTGAGAATATTGAATATCTATAGGTGTCTGAGGTAACCAAGGATATCTAAGCTGAAATTCTGAGGGAATGTGAAGAAAAGAAGGCCGAAATGCTAGGAATGATAAATTCTTTTGATGGTGCTTTCTAAGGTATGTTATTTACAGGTCATCTCACCATTTTCACTATAAATTTGTTTCTATATTGATTCAGACCTTGAAATTTCTATGAGATTGAGAAAACATATCCAAGTATCTATGTAAAAAATTCATCTTGTTTTTCATTGTATTTTGGGAGTTACACTCCGTGGAAAATAGGGTTTGTGGCTAGTCCTAAAACTAGTCAAAAACAAGTGTTTCAGGTAAACATGTCATAGCTTCTTCATAAAAGATCCAAATTAAGTGAGAAAAAATGTGTTAGTTAGGGTACTGTCTATAGTATTCTCTGTAACAGTTTCAGATCAATTCAACAAATATTCCGTGTGGGGCACGCTATACAAGGCCGCTCTCTAGAATAAGCCAGAATTCAGTAAGGTATGCCAATTTTTCTATAAATCATTTTCTGAGAGGTTCCAAGTAGTGACACTTGGAAGAATTGCATAAAACACACTGAAGAACATTGTAGATTAGTTTTAGATATTTATACAGTATAGGTACAAAGTTATGATTACTTCAAGTTAGGGTTGTTGACTAATCCAAAACTAGGCATGTGAGACTAAAAAAAAGTTTGATGAAAATGCTAGTCTCTTGTTGTTAAAGTTAAAGAAGGTTTGCAGGAATGTGATCATATACACCAGGTCTATTACAAAGCTACAAATAATATTTGTATGATGAAATTGATGAGGGATTTTGGTTGAGGTACATATTGAGTACATGGTTGAGACAAGTAGTTGATGAGTTAGCACATACATGAGGTGTATAGTTGATGATGTTGGTACATATTGATGAGTCATAGTTGATGAGTAGTTGACACATGATCGGTACATACTTGGTACATGGTTGGATGCACTTGTTTATGGTACATGTTCATTATAGGTTGTTTGGTACAAGTTGGTGCATGGTTGATGCACTTGTTTATGGTACAGGTTGATTACAGTTTGAGGTACAGGTTGATGAATGGTTCAGATTTATTGGTATAGGTTTTCAACGGTATATCTCACAGTGATAGTGTGACAGTGGTTCCATCATTCTAGTTCTACTTTAGTATGGTTGGACGGGACAAGGACAGGTGGTTGTAGCCACCTTCCAGTTGTAGCCGAAGAACATAGGGGGTTGTAGCCTCCTTCTGGTTGTAGCCAGAGAATTGGGGAGTTGGAGCTTCCTTCAGGTTGTAGCTTGAGAAACTAGGGGGTTGGAGACTCCTTCCATTTTCAACTGGAAAACAAACGAAGTTGGTGCTTCCAATGAATGTAATTCTTCAAGACATATTAGAAAAAGCATTCTATGGTTTTCTCCCGATTTGGGTTTCCACGTAAAACACTGGTGTACTGTGTATGTGTATGATTTTTCATTTGTTCATTGCTTATTTACTCTGCATTTATTAGATGATAATGCTTCAGTGATATACCACTTGGATTATATGGTTAAAAAGGATTAAATTTCTCTATTACTGATTCACCCCCCCTCTCAGTAATCCAACAGGAACTCCATATTAGGCAAAGGAAATTTATCCTTTATGCTTTCTTTGTTAAGGTCTCTGAAGTCAAAACACATCCAGATTTCCTCGATCTTTTTTCTTGCAATCACAAGATTTGAAATCCAATCTGAGTGTCTAATGGGATAAATTATTCTTGCCTTCTTCAATTTCTCCAATTCGATCTTTACCAAAGGTTTCAGCTTGTGATTCATCATCCTTATTTTTTTGCTTCACTATCTTTGTTCCTTCCCTCAAGGGAATGATATGTTGCAATATAGTATTATCGTAAGATTTTAAATCATAATAGGTCCAAGAGAACACATTGATGCATTCTTTAAACAAGGAAACATGTTGATCAACTTCCTGAGTGGTGTAAACAACTCCCAAGTTGACAATTTCGGGGAACTGTCAGTTCCAATATTGAATTTTCTTGTTTCTCGCACTTTTCAAACTGAAACTTCTTCAAGGATATTCTTAACATGATTGTCTTTCATAAAATGAGATTCAGATTCTAAACAATCTTTTGGGATAGCAGACGAGTGATCGTCTTTAACAAAAAAAATTCCAGTTGTTCATTGTTCTCAAATACTTGCAAGTACTCAATGTTATCAGGCACAGACGGTCGGAAATATATTTCTACTTGGAAATACATTTTGCTTTGGGTATCATCTGGGTTTGACAATGAGGCTTCCAAGGCTAGTGAATCTGCCTTGTGGTTCTTGTCCCTTGGAATAAAAGCAATATTGAAGGAACTAAACGATTCCATCAATTTGTTAACTCTTTTGAAATACAACTTAAGTCTTTCCTTTTTGATTTTATACCTTTGGGTCACATGATTGATGACCAAATATGAGTCATCAGTTACAATTAGATGTTCTATTTTCATTTCCTGTGAAAGGATCATCCTCTGAATCAAAGCTTCATACTCTGCCTAGTTATTAGTGCATGAAAACTCCAGTCTAATCGCATGTGGATTCATAATCTTATTTGGGCTCATAAGAAAAATTCCAACTCCATTTTCAGAGCTTGAACATGCTCCATCAACTGGCATCCGACAATACCCTTCAAATGGATATTCTTGATTCGCCATGTCTTGCAATTGCTCTTTTCTCATTTGTTTTTTCCTTTTCTTTTTCTTTTTGGTTCTCTTTATCAGAGTCACCTTTATTTTTTGGTCTATTTACAAACCCTCTTATCTAGCCAACATTTTCTTGTGAGTTTGGATCGTTGTCTCTCTCTTCAAATATATACATGGATGTCTTGCATCGGTCCATCTGCACAATTTCAGATCTCTCATCAGGTGAGTAATAATTCTCTTGCTCAATTAATTGTTCATCATAGACATCATCTAGAACAACTACATTTGGAGTAGGCTTCCTGGGAACCCTTGGTCTTTGCGGATTATCCATGTTTTCAAACCTTACTCTATTTTATTGGGGAGGGTTCGTCCTTTGCTCTCAAATTGGAATTCTTGGATTTGGCATGTAATTATATCCCCTTCTTAGTCTGGTTATCTCGTTCTACATTTGTTTGATGGTTCTATTCATCTGTGCCATTTTGATTATTTGCTTAGTTTCCTGTGCCACCACGTGATCAACCTTTACATCAGGTATGGTTCCCTTGAGAAATCCTCCTCCCATCGTTTGGTTTTCAGTTGGTCGAGGTTTGAATTCTTCGTTCTTTCTTGAACTGAAAGCTCCTTGATTATAAATATTTAATCCTCCCAGCTACCTTTGTACTCTTCCCAGTATAATGTCAGGGTTGACACCCATTTCAATCATAAATTCTTCCATCTCAGTGGCTTTAGTCATTGCCTCCTCCAAAGTATCAATTTGGGATGTTCTTATAGCATATTTTACATTCGGGGGAATTGCATTCTTATAACAACCGAGAATGACTGGGTCATTTGGTCTTTTATCTTCTGGAATCCTACTAAAGGTTTTATTGAACCTAAGATTAAAATCTTGTATCCTTTCATTGTTCCTCAAACCAATCTGGGTGAAATCAGTAAGAAGAGTATGATATGCAATTGGAGGGGAAAACATAGTCAGGAACATAGCTTCAAGGTCATTAAATGAGTGAATGGATCTACTGGGAAATGTTGTATACCATTCATATGGTCTTCCTGATAAGGTTTGCAGAAACAACCTTACCATGACATCGTCATACTCAACATGGTGAAAATCACAAACATCAAGAAATAAGTCCAGATGCCTTTTTGCATCGATTTCTCCATCTCCAGAAAATTTCTTTAAGGTGCCCTTGGGGAGAACAGGGAGATCATGTTTCTCACCTACAAGATTTAGAGGGGAATCTCTTACCCTCCTTCGATTTTCAAATTCTAGGTTTCCTTGATTTCTTGCAGCATCTCTTCCACCTCCTTGTCTCTCCTCATGATGCTCATCTCGGGGTTGTTCATTTCTTTATGCCATCTCTGGGAAGACTTAAGGGATAGTCTTTTCACTTCTAAGAATAAAGAGTTGGTTTCTCTTACTTCTGGTAATGAGTCCCTTTTATTCATCCATTTTCAATCCCGACCTTGTTCTTCTTCTAGTCTAGCTAGCCTTTGATTTCTTTGGTCTTGTCGTTCCTCTCTCCTCTATCTTCGGAGGATTTCTCTTTCTTCTTCTTGGACTAAGATCTTCCAAGAAATTTCTAACTCATCTCGAGTCTAGGATGTTGTTATTACCAGATTGTACAACTGATGTAAAATGCTTCACTCATTATTCAATCCAATTTCCAAATGGGGTTGATTACCCTAGGGAAAAGTCATATATACTTTCAAAAATGTTGGCCGAGGTTCCAATTTTCAGTTCATTCCCCCGTATGGTCGCAAAACATGTTTACACTTGAATCTGTTAGGACCAAAATGAAAAACTCACAATGATGTAAACCCCCCTACATTTTTATAGAGGTGGTACTCCTCCTTAAATTTTCTTGAGATTTTTCAAATAATCAAAATGTTGGACTTGACAGAAGTCCGTTGCAGTAATTCAAATAAATAGAAGTATTACAATACAATAAAAGGAAAATGTTTTTGTTTTCTTTTTAAAGAAAGTTCCTGAGAAAGGACCAGGAATTACACATTTCACACATTTAAAGAAAATAAGCAAAATTTCCTCACATCCATCGTAGTTTGGGATAAATATTTCTGATCATATAAAATAAAAAATAAGATGATCTGCATGCATAAGAGAAATTTAACAGTGGACACATGGGCATATCAAATAGAGATAATTATAGATCAACCTCAAATACTTTATATTATGAAAATAGGGTTACAAATCACAGTCGAGATTGTTCCCAAAGTAGTTCTCTTTGAATTTCCAAAAATATATAGTCTATTACATATTCTTGAAATTGTAAATGCATTTGTCTTAAATACTGGGATTGGGGCTCCCGCGGACCATAAAGAAAATAAATACAAGAAATAAGATTTTATAAGAAAGACGGTGGGCGGTAGAAGGATCAGCAAGACCTGGTAAGAAGAAAATAGGAGTTTTCAGTCTTCGATTAAACTTTTATAGTGAAATAGGTGGAATAAATGGATGAAGGACTTGATAAAGAAAGGAAGGATGTGATCACTGTAATCTTACTATGATAGTCGCTCCTCGTTTTCATTTTCTAGTTGATTTCCTTTTATCGTTTTCATCGATGATTACAAGAACCGTCTCAATTGCTTCTTGCCATTCAATTGTCAGTTTATCAATAGCCTTCTTGAACCATTCTTCGATGTAACTTTTCATAGGTGCCACGTTGATTTCATGCCAGATTTTAATATTGAACAGGTCTCCCTCCAAGTCTCGGAGATCAATGGAAATTCCATGTAATACTTCTTTAATATCTTGATTTTTTACGGAATAATCCACTAGCCAGTTATCTATGGCGTTCTCATCATATTCAATTATGCCATGGAATTTTTCAATTGACAAACCTTTAAAAATCTCAACTTGATCATCGAAATGTTGTTTTGTTAGGAACAACGATTTGAGGATAAACTTGGGGTCTTGGACTTCGTTAGTGATCCCGGCTAAGTCCACCTCCGTGATCCTTTTGAATAGCTCCTCGCTCCTTGTTGTGGCTTGACTGCATGCCTGAATGATGTTGTTCAAGTTCTTTATTTTCTCTTTCTAGCAGGCATTCAACTGCTTGATCCAACTTGGAGAGGGAAGGTCATCCTCTCTTTAGCTCCGACATATTGGGAACTTTAATACGAAAGGGTACCAAAATATACAGGTAGAAACCATCTTATTTTTTAGGTTGGCCCGTAGATACTCATGGAAGGCATGTGCCCTTGAGCCAAAATAAATCATGCTCTTTGAAATTTCCCAAGCTTCTCTAATCAGTACCATTTGTTTCTTGATATTATTCTCTACATAGCGCCCGGTTATTGCGAGTAAGCTTGAGGATCCTTTTATTTTGGCTGCGAGCGTGGTGGGTCCGACAATTTCCAAAGGGCTGGCAAGGAGTGGAAGAGTCATCAAAGTCTCTTCCAGTTCCTTAATCCATTCCTTTAACTTTATATTTTCTGCTTTGAGACCACCAATGGAATCTTCCAATGCATCGCCAATTGCTTTATGGATTCTGGAAATTTGGGAAGGCTGCATATTTCTTAGGCTAACATCTGAACATGATTTCCTCTTTTTATTCTTCACATCACTCTTCTCAATAATCAATTTCTTATATTCAATGTAAAAAACAACGCTCTAAAACACAAATGATTCTTCTTCATCAAATATCTCATTTTCAACAATTTCCAATGACTAATTTTGGTGGGCCATGCCTCCTGGTTGATCAATGTTAGGAAACATATTCTCAATGTTAGCCTCGAGCTCCATATATTCAAGGGAGAATCTATTGATGTCACTTTCGACGTGATGCTCATCTTCCTCTTGTACAATATTCTTCCTCTTCTTCCTCAGAGGAAGTTTATGTGAGCTTTCAATTTTTTCTAGAGGGGGGTTCTTATCTCCTCCTCTACCTGAACTATTGTTGATTACGTTTTTAGATGGGTGGGCTGCTGGAGCACTGCTATGAGGTTTTGTAGTCATAGGAGTAACATTTGGGGACTGGGAACTCTTCTCGCTGGGACCCTTTCCTCTCTGTTTGTACAATTCATTTGTACTGAGTACCGTCTCTATGTCACCAATAGTGTAGGTAGGATTTCCGAGGTTATTATCTTCTTCTTCTCCTAGAATAGTGTGGATAAATGAATTTTTAAAACCCACGGTTAACATATGTTCCACAAAGATTTCGTTAGGGTCAAACCCTCTAATATTTTCAGTATACTTGAGATTCAAGTTGTGGAAGTGGTTTGCAAATTCAAAAATTTTGTTCATACTCATGAATACAAAATCCCCAATCTTCCAAGGAAAAGGTATGAATTGTTTTTTTCATTTTTCATGAAAAAAATGCAGCCAGAAATTGTTGATACTGAGAGGAGGGTGAATCAGTATCAAGTACAATTTCAAAACTTTTTCAAATTATACTTCAACCAGATTATATATTCAATTATATCCAATGATAAATGAACAATAGTAGAAGATTTACACCAATACAACACAATACACCATGCACAATATATGAGAAATAATCAATAGTTCTTGTTCAAGGGAAGTAATGACTTCCAAGGGAAGCTACAACTTCCAAATATAAAGGGAGGGATAAACCTCCAAAAGGAAGATACAATCCTCCAATATCAAGAGAGGTTTGACCTCTCCATCCATTCCCCTTCCTTCCACCCAAGAATATATGAGAGATAATAAAACTTTACATTAAATTATCACCATCAACCAACCATCACATAGAACCTGATAATGCTTCATGAGAATTCTTCAACTTCTACAATTCTTCACTTCTTGGAATACTCTGATCCTATAGATAATATTACTCAATGTATTCTCTGAAACTCCTCAAGTTTCACTCCTTGAATCCTCCCAGAAAAGGAGTTATAGAGAAAATGGTAGACCTTATACAATTCTGGTTTATTCAGGAGAGCAAACTTGTATAGAATTCCTCGCGCTCAATATTTAACATCAGATTCTGAAATTCAATTGGTCTCACTTCATTTGGATTCGCTATGAAGAATTTATGATTGTTTTACCCAGAACACTTGTTTGTGACTAGCTTTAGGACTATTCAAAAACCCTATCTTCCACAGAGTGTATCTCCAAAATTATAGCGAATAAAGAGCTGAAATTTTTACCACAGGTACCTAGATATGTCATATCAATAGCCTCTGAATTTAACCATCTGAATCATTCTAGAAACAAATTTATAGGGAAAATGGTAATATGACCTGTAAATAACATACCTTAGAACATATCACCAAGAGACTTCATCCTCCCTTGAAATTTGGCCTTTTTTACTTCAGATTTCCTCTGAAATTCAACTTATATCTCCTTGTTCATTAAAAAAATTGTGTGTGTAAAATGAATGTATAATTATATGTATTTATACCCTTTATGTCACTTCCTTTTAACATTAGGGCCAACACGTAGTTTCTGCTTCAATTTACATTGTCATATTCAAAAATTCATTTCTCCTCAATCGTGAGGATCCACGTGACGTGCCACATACCACCGGAAGCAGCATGACTTATACTATCCATCCATGGGTGTTGTATATGCATGTTTAATTTCCTTCATGTCTATATACTTTGATCAACCATGGGGTCCAAAAGCCAATGGCTAGGGTTGACATCAATAACTATAACCAATGACTAGGGTTGACATCAATGACAACAACCAATATTCCAAAAATTCCCCCTTTTTCATTGATGGAAACGCTCATGCTCCCCCTATCCTCATGCTCCTAGTTTCTCTCCCCCTTTGACATCAATGGAAAAGGGTGGGGCTTCTCCCCCTGAGTTTAATGGAAAAAGGTAACTCTCTTCTTTAGGGCTGCTCCCCCTGAACATATAGCACTTAATAACACTTCATTTTTATCGTCTCTTTCTTCCTTGGAGATTTTTTGTGGATCTAGGATGTATATGTTACTTGGTATTCGTGTTGCAGTTTCAACCAATCTTCCATAACCTTATTCTTTGATTTTGCATCTTTGTGAGTCAAACATGAGAGTATATCCTTGATCGCACATTTTACTAACACTAAGTAGATTATGCTTCAAGTCTTCAACCAATATGACATTCTTTTCTTCTACATTTTTGCTTCCAAGATCTACTACACCTTTTCCAAGTACTTTGGAAGATGAGTCATCTCCAAATGAAACATTTCCACCCTTTCTCTTCAAGCTGATGAATTTGTCTTGATCCCCGGTCATGTGTGAAGAACATCCACTGTCTATGTACCATTCATCTTCTTCTTTACATTCTCCAGTGGTCAATGCTATTCGACAATTTTCACTATTTGCAATCTCTTTCCTTCTCCATACTGTGGTTGGCATAGGGACATTTGGAATAGGAGAATATTCATTCATATATCTGCAATCTCGTGCTTTGTAACCAAGATAATTACATTTGTAGCATACAATATTTTTTTCCATCAATGGGGAAAATGAATTATAAATTCTGTTGAAAAATCCACGATTGTTTCCATATCTTCTATTTACATCATTCATGTTTTTTGCATAGTTATTCCTTTCATTGATTCTGCAATTAATTGTCTTATGTCCAAAATTTTTGCAAGTATAACGATGACCAAGAAATAAATTTTGATACCTGGGAGTAAGTGACATTCTTTATGATGTAGTCCATCTGGGTTCATGATCTACTCTCATGTAGTTTCCTTCATATCGATTGAAGCTTCTTTGATTCGTGAAGGTAGAAGGTTTTCTTGGATATTCATCTCTTTTGTAATCATTCCTTCTTTTTGGTATCCTGGTCCACTTCTCATCAACTGTCTGTGTAGATCTTTCTTCAACCTTCTTGTTGGTATTTGCATATTCTTTGTATGAAGTTTCACCCATGCATCCAATATGTGTTAAGTCTTTTGGCACTTGAGAGTTTCTTAATCTCTTCCTCAATGAGACAACTTCTTGTTCAAGTTTCTCACAATATTTTTCTTTCTTCATCATTTGGACATTCCTTACTTCTCCTATTCTTCTTACTTCTTCGAGTAGAGTTTTCAAGGAAATGTTTTCTTCTCTTAGTTTCTCAAAGTATTCTAATTGTTTCTTCAAGCTTTCAATTGTCTTTTCACAACTACCCAATTCACTTCTTATTTTTCTATGCGTGTTTTTGAGCTTGCTATTTTCAATCTCAACATGCTTCAATTTTTTAAGATTCTCATCTTCTTGTTGAATCATTTCTTCTTCATGACTTTCTTCTTCTTCATTGGACTTTTCTTCTTCAGTATTATCTCTTTCAATCCTTGGATAAGGACATTTAAATTCATCATGTCCTACTCCTTCACAATTAAAGCAAAAGAACTCACCTCTATTGGCTTCTTTGAAATCTGAGATGTTGTAATTTCTTTCAACTTCTGCTTCTTCCCTTGCATAAAGGTCTTGTAGCTTGTCCCAAAGCTCTTTTGCTGATGCACATGATCCCACCTTGGATTTCACTGAATCTATCAATCCATCCAGGATGGTATCTATTGGCAATTTGTTGTTCCTTCTAGCTTCCTCTTGAGTTGTAGTCTTTGGTTTCTTCAAAGACTTGTATCCTAAAGCAACTGAGAACCAAACATTTTCCCCAATATATTTCAAGTAAGTTTCCATTCTATTACTCCAGTATTCAAAATTACTTCCATCAAATGGTGGAATCCCATTTGGAATTTTGTCTTCCATTTCTGCCTAGGATCTTCCTTCCAGTGGTTAAACTGTATTGACGGTAACCTGCTATGATACCAATTTTTGATATTGAGAGGGGCATGAATCAGTATCAAGTACAATTTAAAAACTTTTTCAACTTATACTTCAACCAGATCATATATTCAATTATGTCCAATGAGCAATGAACAATAGTAGAAGAGTTACACCAATACACCACAATACACCATGCATAATATATGAGAAATAATCAATAATTATTGTTCAAGGGAAGCTACAGCTCCAAATATAAAGGGAGGAATAAACCTCCAAAAGGAAGATACAATCCTCCAATATCAAGAGAGATTTGACCTCTCCATCCTTGTCCCTTCCTTCCACCCAAAAATATATGAGAGATAATAAAACTTTACATTAAATTATCACCATCAACCAACCATCACATAGAACCTGATAATGCTTCATGAGACTTCTTCAACTTCTGCAATGCTTCACTTCTTGGAATAATATGATCCTATAGATAATATTACTCAATGTATTCTTTGAAACTCCTCCAAGTTTCACTCCTTGAATCCTCCCAGAAAATGAGTTATAGAGAAAATGGTAGACCTTATTCAATTATGGTTTATTCAAGAGAGCGAACTTGTACAGAATGTCTTGCACTCCATATTTAACATCGGATTATGAAATTTGTATATAGTAAACTAAAGCCTGTATTGGTTCCAATGCAATTGGTCTCACTTGATTTGGATTCTCTATGAATAAGTTATGAATTTTTTTACCCGGAACACTTGTTTATGACTAGCTTTAGGACTAGTCAAAAAACCTATCTTCCACAGAGTGTATCTCCAAAATTATAGCGAATAAAGAGATGAAATTTTTACCACAGGTACCTAGATATGTCTTCTCAATAGCATCAAAATTGCACCATATGAATCGTTCTAGAAACAAAGTTATAGTGAACATAGTAAGATGACCTGTAAATAACATACCTTAGAACACATCACCAAGAGACTTCATCCTCCCTTGAAATTCAACCTTCTTTACTTCAGATTTCCTCTAAAATTCGACTTATATCTCCTTTTTCATTAAAAAAATTGTGTGTGTAAAATGAATGTATAATGATATGTATTTATACCCTTTATGTCACTACCTTTTAACATTAGGGCCGACATGTAGTTTCTACTTCAATTTACATTGTCATCTTCAAAAATTCATTTCTCCTAAATCATGAGGATCCACGTGATGTGCCACGTACCACCGGAATTGGCATGAATTATACTATCCATCCATGAGTGTTGTATCTACATGTGTAATTTCTTTCATTTATATCTACTTCGATCAACTGTGGGGTCCAAAATCCAATGGCTAGGGTTGACATCAATAACAACAACCAATGACTAGGGTTGATATCAATGACAGCAACCAATCTTCCAACAAAAATTATATTTTCTTTCAACTTCTGTAACAAACATTCTATCAGATATATGGCATAGAAGAAAGGAAAGATTTTCCTTGGAACCAAAAATCTTGATGACATTGTAATTGTTGATTAATTGGGTTGGTTGTCATTGATGTCAACCCTTGAAGAAATAATGGTAGCGAATTCTGGTAGCACAAAGATTTGGGTAATGGACCCAAGTTTGGTTGATGGATAATGGTATGATTTTTGATATATTTGCAGGTAAAACTATTCTATATGGATAATACATGTCATGCCATTTCTTGTGGTATGTGGAACGTCACATAACTCCTCACTATTAGAGAGTTATGACCATGTCAAGTTGGAGAACCCTCATGAGTCATCTAGAAGCTCCAAAAGGTCAAAGTAGTCAAAGTGTTTGCAAAGAAGAAATTATTTAAATAATAAAGTGAAGTGAAGAGTGTACTATAAGTCAAAGAGGATGAAAAAGAAATTATTTAAATAATAAAGCTAATGGAGAACTTACTAATTATGGAAAGTGGTTAAGTTAAGTGGACAAGTGGTTATAAGTGGGTTAACCCTAAAATAAGGAAAGTGGGTTAAGA
>JZKD02S2124834.1:205991-227498 GCA_000966675.3 Picea glauca
ATGTGTCACGTCACGTGGATCCTCATGGTTGAGGAGAAATGAATTTTTTAAGATGACAAAGTGAATTGAAGAAGGAAGTACATGTAGGCCCTGAAGATAATTAAAGAAAAGAATTGCAAAATAAGAAAGTTTCAAGTTGGCCCTAATGTTAAAAGGAAGTGACATAAATGGTATAAATAAACATCATTATACATTCATTTGATACAAGTCAAATTTAAGAGGAAATCAGAAGTAAAGAAGGTCGGATTTCAAGGGAGGATGAAGTCTTTTGGTGATGTGTTCTAAGGTATGTTATTTTCAGGCCATCTTACCATTTTTTCTATAATTTTTTTGTCTAGAACGATTCAGATGGTTAAATTAGTATGGTACTGAGAATACATATCAAGGTACCTTAGGTAAAAATTTCAGCTCTTGATTCGCTATAATTATGGAGATACACTATGTGGAAGATAGGGTTTGTGACCAATCCTGAAGCTAGTCAATAAACAAGTGTTCCGGGTAAAATAGTAATAACTTATTCATAGAGAATCCAAATGAAGTGGGACAAATTTCATTGAAAAGAGTACGAACTTTTGTTT
Source organism: Picea glauca (assembly GCA_000966675.3). Lineage (NCBI taxonomy): Eukaryota > Viridiplantae > Streptophyta > Pinopsida > Pinales > Pinaceae > Picea > Picea glauca. The sequence continues at coordinate 206,570 of JZKD02S2124834.1, forward strand.
CTTGTGTGCGAGTTTCAGAATCTGATGTTAAATATTGAGCGCAGGGCATTTTGTGCAAGTTCACTCTCCTAAATAGACGAGAATTGAATAAAGTCTACCATTCTTTCTATAACTTCTTTTTGGGGAGGATTCAAGGAGTGAAACTTGGAGGAGTTTTAGAGAATACATTGAGTAATATTATCTATAGGATCAGATTACTCCAAGAATTGAAGAATTTCAGAAATTGAAGAAGTCTCAGGAAGCATTATCAGGTTCTATGTGATGATTGGTTGATAGTGATGATTTAATGTAAAGTTTTATTATCTCCCATATATTCTTGGGAGGAAGGAAGGGGAAAGGATGGAGAGTTCAAATATCTCTTGATATTGGAATATTGTATCTTCCTCTTGGAGTTTTATCCCTCCCTTTACATTTGGAAGCTGCAACTACCTTTGGAAGTCATTACTTCCCTTGAACAATAACTATCGATTATTTCTCATATATTGTGCATGGTGTACTGTGGTGTATTAGTGTAACTATTATACTGTTGTTCATTTCTCATTGGATATAATTGAATGGTTTAATTATAAGTTGAAAAAGGTTTTAAATTGTACTTGATATTGATTCACCCCCCTCTCAGTATCTACACTTATGTATAAGTCAGATCTATAGAAATAGAGTGCTTGGACATTTATCATTGATACTTCTTGTTAAAGTTGAGGCACATATTGTATTTCTTGGCATTTGGCTAAGGGTTTTTGCATTACATGGTTGAGAGATTGTATTTGTGAAGTGGTTGATGTATTGAGAGGTTGAATATAAGAAAGGGTTTGATTTCTAGATCATGTGAGGGTTATTATACTTTTTCATGATTACACACACTCATATGGCACATGACTAGAGAGAGATATAGAGTTTTTGGGTAAAGGTTATATATGAGGATGCATGCATAGGGTACAGTTATAGTCTGGATACAGTGACAGGTTGTAGATCTATGTGAAAGAAGTTGCAGAGGGTCAGAAGTTTTCAGAAAAAGAAAACCCTATTTTTCAGAAGGTGTACGCAGGCTACATAACAAACAAGACTCGTACATATGCAGGCTGTTGTATAGACATGGCGCGTACATACGCATGTTGCAGAACTACAGGTCGCGTATCCCTAGTTTCAGAAGGCATACGTGTTGAGGAAAAGATATGAAATGATCTTACTCAAGCATTTTCATATCCTTCTTAGCTAAAGAAAGATAGAAGGAAATATCACCCTATGTTTATAGCCATCAAAATTTGTTTCCTAGTTAACAAATATTGATTACAAGTGCTCAGGCTGGGTTTTTTTATAAATAAAAGCTTGATGAAAAATTCAGTATTTATGTAATTTTCTGAACATAATAGATGCTGAAATAAATATAGAGACATAAGTAAAGACACCAAGTCAATAATCAAAACATACGAGACATAAAGAAATCATTTATTTCATTCCAATTCATCAAAAGAAACATTCTCTTTACAAAATTTCCTGAGGAAGTTTTGGACCAAAGTCAAATTTAGATGTCCTCGATGAATCATACAAAAGGACTTATGACAGAAAGTAAAAAAATGAACTTTAAAATATGGATCAGCTTGGCATAGATTGTTGCCCACTCGACTCTACATAATAGCCTTTGTCAGTCATGAAATTTAATTCACAAACAAACAAGTCTACACAGACTATCAAAGATAGATCAACATCTCTAAAAAACACATGTCCAAATGATGTAATTCAACCCTGAATCTTGGTGTCTACAATAAGAACCTGCTATCATAAAAGAGAATTAGGCTTCCAATGATTAAAGAATGAATGAAAATTGAATTATCTCAACAAAAACTCAAAGAGCAGACCTTAGTATGCTTCTCCTTCTATTCGCCCACTGTTCCTCCTTTTCCTTTTGCCTTTAAGAAAATTAGAATTGGTTGAAGTAGTTGAACTACTTCTTTAGTTAAGTTAACTCAAACTCAACCAACTTTTTAGTTAAGGGGGAAAAGTAATAAAATCATAATAAGGGTTTTTAGTAAATAATAACTAGTAGGTGGGACCCCTTGTGACTCCCTTTAGTTATTTAACAATCATAACACAACTAGTTAATCAAACAAAACATCCCTCCTTGTGACTCCCATCATCACTTTCATACTTTGACAATTTATATCAATGATAATTGAAATTATTTCCAAAAATATATTACCCATATATCTAAAAAAATAGTGTGTCGTCCAAAATCTCAGAAGTCAATTGTTCTCAACAATTAATAAATAAAAACTTAAAATCCATATTTTCCACTCTGGGAGGCAATCTTTCCTTTGTTGTTGTTGTCACCTTTTGATCTCTCTGAATTTTCCTTAGGCTGTGTGGAGCCTTTAGGCCTAATCTCAATGATCACATGAGCGAAATCATCTCTCAAATCCATGCGGGAGGACACAGATTTGGCAGAGTCATTAGAGGGTGAGGAGGGGGCAACAATGGCTTTTCCTTTTTCAGGAGCATGGTGGGCCTTGATTTTTAACCTTTTGCTGGAATGAGAAGATTGTACTAGTGAGTGGACAAGAGTAGCTTGGACAATTTTATTAGTAGGTGGAGGAGCAGGTAGAGACAAGTTAGGCCAACCACTATGTTGGGACACTGTCGGGTGGACAATCTCCTGCCATCCATCGTTTTCAAGGACTTCAGGTTGTAGTGAGACATGAGGAGGCACTGGGATACCAGGGATCTGTGGGGATTGGAAGGGAGGCCTCTCAGGCCTAAGTTGGACCACTCCTTGTCCAATCCAGTTAAAAAATCCAGCTTGAAATAGTTGGCCTAACTCTTGCGAGTTTGCATCAAAGTGTATAGAGAATCTTGGCCTTCTAGGGCCCTTGTTCTAATTTCCTCTTCCTCGGTTACCCTAGACATGGATACCTCTGCTAAAAAAGCTCATTCATGTATGCATTATTGATTAGCAAATAGTTTCTTTAACAACCATACATGATAACTCTTTTAAGTATGAAATAAAATTTGGCTCAGCAACATATCAGACTCATGCAATCCAATCCGTACAAATCGTTTAATGGTTGTCAATGAGAAGGGGGTGAACAAGGGTTCTGGGATATGTGAGGGGTTGTATTAAGAAAAAAAATGTTAAGATGAGGGGGAAAAGATCATGATTACTGCTCACAGACATCAAATGATCAACTGTATCGTACACCAAAAGAATATATCACTGTAATTCATCTCGACGATCATTAAACTGTCATGATACATAACTTATCTTAACTATAATTAAATTTTAGGAACAAGGAGTGGATAGTGAATATGGGAAGGCGAGGGTAATTGTAATGTGCGAAAAGTGAAATAATGGTAGGGAAAAGAGTGAATATTGTTCGAAAAACCAATTAAGTAATCCATAAAAATAGTTATGTATTCAATACAACTATTCCAGCACCAATTTAAACAATTACTGTGACCAATTAAACAATTATTGTGTGTTAAAACTTGTTCACTGTCCCACATCCAATTTCTTTAAAAACTTTCAATTAATACAGTGTATAATCATACTCAGAATCGTCATGACTTTCACCCATATTGTTTAAAAGAATTTTGTTTCTTTCCATTTCCTTCCCTTTTATATTTAAAACAAAATCCAAGGAACACACAGTCATATTGCTTCAACTCTGTTCAGCATATATAAAAATATCAACCACTGCCGATAATTTATAAATTCTCAAATCAAACATAGACACAGGTATTTCCTAAGTTGAACAAACTCTTTTAAAACATGCCCGATTCCATTCTTTTGACAATATTAATAATTAAATTTGCAATGAAATCATATTGCAAAAACCTCGTTCTTCGACTCTGATGGTGAAATAAAACAAAATGATGCACAATGTCGCCATAAATCATACACAGTAGACAGCCAAGTCACAGTCATCAACTCCTTAACTTGCAATAATCCCAATCAAGACAAATTAAACACACAACAACCACCAACTTCAATTTATACCACGTTGTAGGAACACACAGACCAACACATAATGCAAAGAGGCATCTCTGTGACTGTACATTACCGTTTACTCCCAATCAATCAATTTATAAAAATGTTGAGTTATCGATTCAACTGTCACAACAAAAGGAGGCAGCGACTGTATATCAATTATCATTTCCAATTATAGCTCTCCAATAACCCGATCAAACAAAGACGAGACAAATATCAAATCTAGTTTTGAAACCACTCAACCAACTTATGATAGTCAACAATATACTTAGCAAGAGTGTGATTGGTTGGGTTTATCAAAATCAGGCTTTGTACCCATGAACGCAAGAAATAATCAAGGGTTCGCTCGATCACCAAACACATGGAGACTAGAATCGACCATATCAACAGTAGGTGAGAACCCCTCGATACAAGCATGGTGGAACCACAAGCCTCATAACCCTTAGCCTTGTAAAATAGGGTGACATTTCAACACCAGGTAGGGTAGACCACAATGCAGAGGAGCAGAGATTCCTTACTGAAGAGTAACCAATACCAAGAACATGTAGATTCATAACCTTTGTGCTCTTCTCAAGAGCCGAACCATCACATAACAATGTCGATGGAGACACAGACCCGGGAACTAACAAAAACCCTAATGCATACTTCTTGGCATAATGGCAACCCAATAACTAACTGTGTTGATGCCAATACCACAAAACAAGCCCACGACCAGGTGGAAAAGATATACAGTGACCAAGAGGTGGTTCAAAACATACACATTAACCCCATAGCATTGAATACAACCGAATATGGTTACCATAACTGTGAGGAGGTAGACAGAAGGCTCAAAAGAGAAAAACCCTCCAACAAAATACCCATAAAGACAACATAGAGCCATCACGGTTTCCACCACACAAAACAACCAATGAAATTGCAACTTCAACCATCAATTTTTCCATTTGCAATGAATAACACACACAATCATTCTAGAGAAAACACCACACGTTTACACAATTGCCAATCTCAAGAAAACACAGACCAACACATTATCGAGCCAATGTTCATTTCATACACAGAGTGAATTCATGTATGGGTGAAAAGAACCATACCTATAACCAATAGCCTTAAAAATGCGAGTTGGTTGAGCAATTCCTTCCACGCCTAAATCTCGGAGCTTAACCACAACAAAACCAAATGAAAAATAACCATGGTAGGGTGACAGCCAGTGGGAGAAGTATGGAGTGATGTGCATTTACTGCATGTCACTTCCATCCTCCATTCATTCAATTTCGTAGTACACGACAACCAGCCAAAACCATACAATTAATCCATGTCATTAATTCCATGATTCAAAACTTACATACATTGCTTTCCAATCGTGCCACCCCACTCCACATTAACCATTTCCAAAACCATACTATAACATATGTCAAATACACCCAATATAACTCAATATAAATCGTATAGCCACTAACATTGCTAGTTAGGACTAACATTAATTTCTTTTAATTTCATTTGCACATAGTATAGCATAGCATAGTATAGTACAATTCCCTTTCCATTGCTCTTATTTTACAAGTCTCTTTCCATTGCTCTTGTTTCTTGTTGTTACTAACATGTTTCTTGTGCAGGTGTAATGGGTAATGAATCATGGATACAATAGAAAATGTAATAACAGTGAATATAAGCCATTCATAACATGGAATTTAGAGCTTAGAGTAACGGGATCAACACATAAAATGCATTATCCATCTGCCATTATGTCGCAAACAAAACCAATACTTCATCATTAATCATGTAGAACCCTGTAAGCAGCATCGAAACATCAACATAAAATGTGTGATAAGACTATCTCTGATCCTCTAGTCTACAAGGGGGTCCTACCTACTAGTATTATATATTATTAGCTTAGTTTAAATAATAGGCTTTAGCAATACTTTGCGGGCGAAATCCTCGTTGTGATTTTTATCGTCAACAATATGTAGGCTGCATAACAGATAGATTACATACATACACAGGTTGTTGCACAGATAGGGCATGTACATACGCAAGTTGCAGAACTACAGGTCGCGTATCTATTGTTTTTTGTTTATACATGTTTAGTTAAGGTACAGATTGATCACAGGGCAGTTGTACAGGTTGGCTGCAGGTCAATGGTACAGGTTGATATAGTTGTACAGTGGTATATCTCATAGTGATAGTGTGATAGTGGTTCCATCATTCTACTTATATGTCAAGGCGGTTGGATGGGGCAAGGACAGGTGGTTGTATCCACCTTCCGATTATAGCCAGAGAACATAGGGGGTTGTAGCCTCCTTCTGGTTGTAGCCAAAGAATTGGGGAGTTGAATATTCCCTCAGGTTGTAGCCTGAGAAACTAGGGGGTTGGAGCCTCCTTCCAATTGCAGCTAGAAAACAAAGGAAGTTGGTGCTTCCAATGAATGTAATTCTTCAATACATATAAGAAAAAGCATTATGTTGTTTTCTCCTGCTTTTGGTTTCCACATAAAAACACTGATGTACTATGTATGTGTATGATTGTTCATTTGTTCATTGTTTATTTACTCTACAAATATTGAATGATAATGCTACATTGATATAACACTTGCATTATATGGTTAAAAATGATTAGATTGCTCTATTACTGATTCACCCTCCCTCTTAGTAATCCAACAATTGGTATCAGAGCAGGTTCCTTCAGAAATCAGTTTAACCATTGAAAGGTAGATGATGGAGAGCAACAACATGTATAAAAATGGAATACCATAGTTTGATGGACAGAAGTATGCATTTTGGAGCATAAGGATGAAGACATATATACAGGCACAAGGATTTGAAATTTGGAAATCAATTGTAGATGGATACACAGCACCAACAGTTCCGCCAACAAATGACAAAGCAATGAAACTCGGTCAGAATAATTCCAAAGCCACAAATGCACTTCTGAATGGTCTTGGAGAATCGGTATTCACCAAAGTTTCACATTGTAAATCCGCTAAAGATATTTGGTACAAAATTCGAAATATTTATGAAGGAGATTCAAAATTCAAAGCAACAAAGTTTCAAACTTACAGAGGTCAGTTTGAACAACTAAAGATGAAGGAAGATGAGAACATTGCAACTTACTTTTTACGAGTCGATGAAATAGTAAATGAAATCTTGGGATTGGGAGAAGAAATAAAAGAGTCTGTAATTGTTCAAAAGGTGCTAAGATCTCTTCCTATGAGATTTGACCCGAAGATATCAACACTAGAAGAAAGAGCAGATCTAAACTCAATAAGCATGGATGAACTACATGGAATCTTCACAGCATATGAAATGAAAACTGAATAGGAAAATCCATATATAAAAGAAGAATCCTTCAAAGCATCCAAAAGGTCAAAGCAAAATGGAAAGAAAAAATAAAAAGAACATAGCAGCAGCAGTGACGTCTTGGAAGATGATGAAGAAGCGACCAAATTTGTCAGAAGATTGAACAAGGGAACCAATGGCAGGTATAGAGGTAAGTTTCATTTGATTTGTTTTAATTGTGGTGGTAATGGTCATTTTTCTAACAAATGTCCTCATAATAAAAAGAGAAATGATGAAGGTTACTCAAACAGAAAACAAACATATAAAGGCAAAAGAACCATAAACAAATTTTTCAAGAAAAGCTTATGCACCAAAGAAGACATCTCAGCATCAGATGAAGATGAAGTCAGTGACAGTGAGACAAAAAGAGTTCTATTCATGGCAGTAGAAGAATCTGATAAACAAGACTTTGAAGAAGAATATGAAGAGGCTGAAGAAGAATATGAAGAGTCAGAAGTTGACTACCGAGAAAAATTGTTGCGTGCCATAGAAGTTATCAAAAGAGAAAAGAAGAAAAACAAGAAACTACAAGCGAAACTAGACAAGAAAGAAAACACTCAAGAACTAGAAAAAATGATCACAAATTTGAAGGTTCAAATTGAAGAAGATAAAAGAATCGAAGAATCACTCAAAAAAAAACTAGAAGGAAGAGATAGGATCATTGGAAATTTGGAAGCAGAGATTGTCATATTAAGAAAGGATCTTCAAAAGAAAAATATGCAGAACATCTCAAAAGTTTTGAATGACATTATCAGCAGTCAAAAACTTCATCACGACAAGTCTGGACTTGGATACAGTCAGACAGAAAATGGATCAAGCTCCAAAACTACAGAACAAGAAAGATATCCAAAAATCTATGTAGAAACAATCAAAGGGGATAGGAAGGTCTACAAAGAAAATTGCAGGGACACTCCTCCACCGAGAAGATTCATATTTTAGAATCAACAACCTATAGAAACAGATAGGCCTCAGGAAGAATAAGGATTCATAAGAGTACTTCCTTTCAGAATATATTCAACTCCCAAGTATCAAACTATATTTTTTGGTTTATATTATGCATGTAATAATTTTGGACATAAAGTTGTGAATTGAAGAGCTAACAACAGGAACATAAACAACTTTGAAAGTCATACACAAAAGGGTTATCCAAGAAGGCCTAGTGAAACACAGAGAAGAAGTTACAATAGGTTTGAATCTTTGAGCACTAAAGTGGAATGCTACAAATGTAAAAACTTTGTACACATGGCCAAATATTGCAGAGTGGCAGTCCCTCCTAGAGAACCACAACAGAACAACAACAGTCACAGATAGGAACCTCGGAAAAGGACATGGATAAGAAAGCAGAATCAATATAGCAATGAAGAATGCACACTCTCTCTACAAGATAAGAAGAAGAAACATGGTTGGTATGTTGACAGTGGCTGTTCAAAACACATGACAGGTGATAGAGATAGGTTTCTTACATTAAGAAAGGAAATAGATGGATCAGTCTCCTTCGGAAATGATGATTCAACTAAAATCATTGGAAAAGGCATAGTCAGAATTGGGAACAATAATACCGAGGCAGAAAATGTTCTACTAGGAGAATATATGAAACATAATCTTCTAAGTGTGATTCAAATGTGTGACCAAGTTCATAAAGTTACTTTCGATTCACAAAAGTGCGAGATAAGAAAAGAAGGTTCAGTTAAATTGATTGCTACAGCTACAAGAACTTCAAGCAACATATATGTATTAAGTGAAATTGGAAATGAAAAGTTTTTCCTAGGAAATGAAGATTAAAGTTGGCTATGGCACAGAAGAATGGGTGATATACATTTTGATGACCTTTTCAAAGTTAGCAAAAGGGAAGTAGTTAGATAAATTCCCCAGATCACGAAACCAACCAACACTTTATGCAAGCATTGTCAACAAGGAAAGCAAACAAAGACCAGGTTCAAATCAAAGGAAAATTCAATGACAAGACCACTAGAAATTGTGCATATTGATCTAGTTGTACCAACTACAACAAAGCATTTAAAAGGTGAGAAATACTTTATGTTATTAGTTGATGATTATACAAGAAAGACTGTAGTTTTCTTTTTCGGGAATAAGTCCGAAGATTTTGAAAACTTCAAGGTCTACAAGGAAATGGTTGAAAATGAAATGGATTCAAAAATCAAATGCTTGAGATCTGATAATGGAGGAGAGTTCACTTCAAAGGAATTTATGGACTACTGCAGCAAGCATGGAATAAAAAGGCAATTCTCCATTGCTAGGACACCTCAACAAAATGGAGTTGTTGAAACAAAGAACGGGACAGTATAGGAAATGGCTCGAACAATGATAATGGATTCCAAATTGACAGATATCTTTTGGACACAGGTAGTGCATACAACAGTTCACATTCAAAACAGAGTAATTCTCAGAAACAACACTGACAAAACTCCCTACGAGTTATGGAAAGGAAGACCAACAAATGTGAAGCACTTTAGAGTTTTTGGAAGCAAATGCTACATCAAAAGAGAATATGGCAGAATGGGAAAGTTTGACTCTCGTGTGGACAAATGAGTACTTGTTGGTTAATCAAGTACAAGGAAAGAATACAAGTGTTACAACCTGATATTGAACAAAGTTGTGGAAAGCATCAACGTAAGAATTGATGAAATAGGTAGACAAGAATTAAAGGAAGAAGAAAATGAATCAACGGAACAAATTTACGAAGAAGAAGCAGAAGATGAAAAAGAAGTAGAAGGGGAAGATGACGAGAATCCCACAGAAGAAGAAGAGAAATTTCAGCAAGTGCCTCCAAAGACACCTAGCAGACGAGTACAGAAGAATCATCCTTCAGATCAGATTATCGGAAACAAATATGCAGGAGTTGAGACTACAAGAAGAATCCGTTCACTAGAACAAACGCACCTAGCACTCTAATCTACGATTGAACCAAACTGTTTTGAAGAGGACAACAAGGATGAATTTTGGAATAATGCCATGGATGAAGAATTAGATCAAATAGAGAAAAATGACACTTGGGAATTGGATCCAATACCAAAGGATAAGAATTTGATCAACACAAAGTGGGTATACAAGAATAAATTGAATGAAGATGGACATGTTACAAGGAACAAAGCTAGATTGGTATGTAAAGGATATGCATAGGTTGAAGGAATTGACTTTGAAGAGACATTTGCTCCAGTTGCCAGAATGGAAGAAACCCGATTGCTTTTAGCTTATGCATGCTCCAAAAATATTAAAGTGTATCAGATGGACGTAAAATCATCTTTTCTGAATGGGGAACTTGAAGAAGAAGTCTACATTGAACAACCACAAGGATTTCAGTGGTCAGAGAACACAGATTATGTGTGTAAATTAAAGAAGGCCTTGTATGGTCTAAAACAGTCTCCTAGAGCATGGTCCTCTAGACTAGATAAATATCTACAACAGGCAGGGTTCAGAAAAGGAAGTGCAGACAACAACCTCTACATCAAGGTAACTCAAGATAGTATTTTATTAATTGAAGTTTATGTTGATGATATTATTTTTGGATTTTTAGATATCTCAAAGAAATAAAAGAATTTGGATTATGGTATCCAAAAGGAAAGGATCTATCACTTATTTCCTACATAGATGCATATTGAGCAGGTTGCATTGATGATCGACAAAGAACCAGTGGAGCAACGTTCTACTTGGGTGATTGTTTAGTATCATGGATAAGAAAGAAACAATCATCAGTATATGTATCTACAGTCGAGGAAGAGTATATTGCAACAACAACATGTTGTGCACAAGTTCTATGGATGAAAAAAACTCTAATAGATATATAGGTTGAGTATGATGAGCCCATTCCAATCTATTGTGATAATACAAGCGCCATCAGTATCTCAAAGAACCCAGTGATGTAGTCCAAGACAAAGCACATTCCAATCAAGTATCAATTTCTACGGGAACAAGTTGTAGAAAAGAACATTAGAGTTGAATACATGGATGATTTTAAGGATGGAAATTTATTTTAAAATGTAGAAACCTTGGTGAATCTTACTAATCCTTTATATTTCAACTATAAATGTTTGGCGATATTTTTGTAAAAATATTCAAATTTCTAAGGATTTTATATAGTTTTTATAAAATTTTGGCGATTTTTATGATAAAATAATTTTATCCTATAGAATTTGGGCGAATCATTTTCAAAATAGAGAATCTTATTTTTGGAAAAACCATGGAAAATTAGCCCATGAACGAAATTTAGCCCCTAAAATCATCCCTAGTTGAATATGTGGGCACAAAAGAACAAGTGGCATACATCTTTACAAAACCACTTCCATGGGAAGCCTTTAAGTATATTCGCCAGAGACTCTGAGTTATTTCTACTCCAAAATGAATTATTTTGAATGCTTATATTATATGTCATAGATGTACACGAGGAAGCACCATAAAGAGGACAATTCAGGTTGGGAGATCAGATGAGTCAGTTAGGGGGAGCATCCCAGATGGAAAGATACCTTTTCCATTGATGACAAAGGGGAGGAGATTTATCAGATGAAGAGGACAGAGGCATGGTTCCATGGGGAGCATGAGTGATATGATTTTAGTATTCAATCAGAGTGTTTCCATCAATGCCAAAGGGGAAGATTGTTGATTAATTAGGTTGGTTGTCATTGATTTCAACCCTTGAAGAAAGTCCGGTAGCACATGGTTTGGGTAATGGACCCAAGATTTTTTAATGGATAATGGTATGAATTGTGATATATTTGCAGGTCAGTCTATTCTAGATGGATAGTACATATCATGCCATTTCCGGTGGTATGTGGAACGTCACATAACTCCTCACGGTTAGAGAGTTATGGCCATGTGAAGTTGGAGGACCCTCATGAGTCATATAGAAGCCCCAAAAAGTCAAAGTGTTTGCAAAAGAAATTATTTAAGTAATAAATTTAATAGAGAACTCCCAAAAATAAGGAAAGTGGGATGCTACATGAAATTATAAATAAGAGGCAAGGCTCTTTCATTTAATCACACTTGAACACATTGAATATATTTTGTTGTGTAAGGCTTATTGCAAGTACTCATTGATACATCTGAAGTTGTGAAAGATTGGGGTAGTACGAAGGGTTGACGGTGGAAGTTTTGGAATTACAGTGAATACTAAAAAACCCTAATTTCTTAGGCGTACGAGGGTTGACTATGTATTAGGGTGCATACATAGTGAGGCGTACACGGGTTGACAGTGTATTAGAGTGCATACATACGTGGGCTGACAATGTATTAGGGTGTGTACATGTGGATAAAGCCATGGAAACTTGAGAAGATGAATATGCAGAGGTTCTAGATTCTAATATAAAGCTCCTAGGAAGGTCTACAGTGCTCAGATACATCAAATCTATCCATTGGTTCAAAAGGTATGTTGTATTTCTATGAATAGTTGGATTTTGATGTATGCATTGTTATCACTAAAATTTCGTCCGCAAATGGTTACAAGAATTAAGCATCATCAAACAATTATGAGGTCACCCATGGACCCGAATTAACACAAAAGCATTCCCAAAGGGTCAAAACTATACAACTAGTGCAAAAATTAAAGGGCGCTATGAAGACACAGGGCACGCACGCACATGCACAAAACAGAAACGCAAGATTCGCACACATGCGCACGATGCATCCCAAGAAGGTAGAGAAATGCCCTTCTCTCCCTGAGTTACGTAACCTAATTCCACTCACTCAAACACCATCACTTCTCACCACTATAGCAAGTACTGCTGCTAACTCAAGTAGCCAAGGGCTGCGAACCAAATTCGTTTGCGCCATATGTTTAGAATATGGCCATTATACACACCATTGCCCATCTATCCCATACGTCCGCCACACATTAGCCGCGACACGCCACACATATCTTCCTGAGTTTCCTCTGACACTCCATACCAATGCTCCTGTGAATGTGATTCATTATACTTCTTCATCAATCCTCAAGCAAAGGGGAGGTACATGTCCTCCCCCCAAATTACCGCCAGATCATCCATAGTTCCAGTAAAACTGGGATGGCATTATGGACCCACCATCCATATCTAAGCCCTTTTTCCCACTTTCATTTTTTGGTACAGGAGCCCATAAGCTCTGTTTTCTGAACCACCTTCGGCCTCTTACACAGACATTTCCATCTGGTGATCATTTTCCCTTTTTCTTGGTGAAGCATCTACCCATGACACACTTAGGTACGCCTGCTCATGTTCAAAATTATCAAATAAATGCTCGTATGTTCGATTCTCTTCAGATATTGTTCACATCAGGTATTTGGTTTTCATGTGTGCAGGTACTTGGGCATCATACATCAATTCCACCCCTTCAGGTATATAATCAGCACTGGCATGTAATCATTCCCTCTGAATCTCACTTGCATCTCCAGTCACACCCTCTGACATTTACCTCTAGGATCCCCATTTCCGGCTCTGCAGTACCAACACCTCCATTTGCATCTCTAGTACTATCACCTGGTAGCGCTCTCCCCCACATGAGTTGTCCCATTCATAGCACTTCATAGCACCCTTTTGCACATTGACACTCATGATTTTTTTCAACCCTTTAGGGATGGGAGTCCTGATAGTCTTACATTATGTTGTGAATCAGCCACATACTCATTCTCCTCATTTTGCTAGCTTCCCACCGGACTCCCAGATTATCTCTTCAAGGTTCTATTTTTTACTGCACCTCCGCAGTATCATGAACCCTCCATTTCATCCACAATCAGTTTTCCCATCTACAAATTTCTCTTCATTTCACCTACCTCATACAGAAGCCCACCCATGGGCCCCCACCCTCCACCAGTTCTCCTAGCAAATTGTGCCCTACATGGGCCAACCATATTACATTGGGGCACCCGTTTCTATATTTGTACACTCATCCCACATTATTCTTTATTTATTGTACAAACACCTTTGTTTCCAGCATTTGCATTACCTTTTGGTCGTCACCTTTGGCGACCTTCTTCCCTTTTTGGCAAACGCAACCCATGTCGCCCTTGGTTGGGGCACTTCTTATCATCTACCCTTGTTGACATCATCCATCTCCTTTGAGTATCCCACAGGTCACTTACCTCTGCCCTCTGAGTTTGTTCACTTTGTCCCGCCTCTGGCACAACTTATCCCACGTCTTGTTGTCCCCCTGACACTTGACTTAGTTGAACAGTTGCGGCCACTTATACTTTGCATATACCCCCAACCAAGGGAATTCTTGAGTCTCCATACATCTTGACTTCGACCATGTACCTCCTCCAGTTCCTAACCTCACCTAGTAGATTTCACAAAGCCCTTTGCTTCTGGGAGTCGCGTCCCCCTTTTGTCGACATCAGCACAGTTTTCCAAAAGGGCGACAGTATCTTGATTCTCATCACCTATCCAATGAGAGATCTTTGACGGCATAAAGAGAACCACAATTGCTCCCTGTTGTCGTTGACCCCCATAACATTCGACTTCAACACTTTCTCATGTTACGGTGGGTCTTACTTTGCGACTATTGCAGTTATTTCTTATATTCGCCGAAGACCTCTGAACTTGGTTGGGCTATCAATGCCTACAGAATCTGTGATACTTCTTACAGATATCGCTGCCTACTATTCAGAGTATGTTCCTCCACAGAATTGTCTTCTACCTTTATCACGACCGCCCCCAAGGGCGCTGCAGTTGTCTACATCAACACTTCATTCCTTTTTTGAGTTACATGACACGAGCATGGGGCATGCTCGCCTTGTTTGTACACAATTTATTTATACACACCTTATGGAAGGTCGATTTCTACAGGTTCCTTTCTCCCTCCAATGGGTAGCTCTGGACAATCCCACTATCACTCTCTCTTACAACAACACTCTCAGTAGAAGAAACATTGATGGATTTCAGCTATACGTATGCTCCTAACCTCATCCATCAGGGGGCATCTATTATCACTGAAATTTCATCCGCAAATGGTTACAAGAATTCAGCATCGTCAAACAGTTATGAGGTCACCCATGGACCCAAATTAACACAAAATAATTCCCAAAGGGTCAAAACTATACAACTAGTGCAAAAACTAAAGGGCACTATGAAGACACAGGGCGTGCGCGCACATGGGCAAAACAAAAACGCAAGATTCGCGCACATGCGCACGATGTGCGATTGTTGTCGCAAAAATCCGCGCACCTAAGAAACGGTGCATTTATGAGAGTGGTCAGCCTCCCACCCACTTCTAGTTCAACTTCCAAGTTGATTTGACAGTCAAATCTAGACTGGATTCAACTGGGTAGCTGGTTAAAGACCTAGAAATGCCCTAATTAGCCTCTTTACACACTACAAACTAGTTGGACAATACCTCAAAGGAATGCTATAAAAAGGCCATGGATACACTTCATTTTTCAAGGAATTCATAGCAAAGTTATGCTGCCATTATTCTCTTGAGGAATCCTCTATCCTTACCAAGAGTATACTTACATCATTGCATTGGGCAATCCATCTCACCCCTTGAGTGGATTAGCAAAGAATTCTTTTACCATTTTCATTTTCATTTTCAAAGTTGTAAGAAGAGCTTATTTGTGGGGTTCCAAGAGCCCTCCCTTGGAGGAAGAAGGGACTCATAGTCCTCTTGCTTCTCGGTGTTTTCTTTCACTAATATCAGCCTTATCATTGGTGACATGGGTCTCATTGTTTCTTTTGTCCTTATGTCCCTATGTTCATTAATTTAGTTGTTGTTTTATTTCTTAGTTTAATTCTTAGTTGTTCTTTTATATTTCTTTCTCTAACCCTTTTCCTTACAGYTGTCYTKCTTAGMAAACCCAACTAAGCTTGCAAGTACCTCTATTTTKCTCACTAAGGTGACGAAAGAGGCGCAACAGATTACAGGAATTTCGTTCRCAAATGGTTATGGGAATTCARCATCGCCAAACAGTTATGAGGTCACCCATGGACCAAAAATATCACAAAAACATTCCCAAAGGGTCAAAACTATACAACTAGTGCAAAAATTAAAGGGCGCTATGAAGATACAGGGTGCGCACGCACATGCGCAAAATAGAAACACAAGATTTGCACACATGCGCATGATGCGYGACTGTTGTCACAAAAAGACGTGCACCTGAGAAATGTGCATTTATGAGAGTGGTTGGCCTCCCACCCACTTTTGGTTCARCTTCCAAGTTGATTTGAGACTCAAATMTGGAMTGGATTCGACTGGGTGGCTAGTCAAAGACCTAGAAATGCCCTAATTAGCCTCTTYACACACTACAAACTAGTTGGACAATACCTCAAAGGAATGCTATAAAAAGGCCATGGATACACTTCATTTTTCAAGGAATTCATAGCAAAGTTATGCTGCCATTATTCTCTTGAGGAATCCTCTATCCTTACCAAGAGTATACTTACATCATTGCATTGGGCAATCCATCTCCCCCCTTGAGTGGATTAGCAAAGAATTCTTTTACCATTTTCATTTTCATTTTCAAAGTTGTAAGAAGAGCTTATTTGTGGGGTTCCAAGAGCCCTCCCTTGGAGGAAGGAGGGACTCATAGTCCTCTTTCTTCTCGATGTTTTCTTTCACTAATATCAGCCTTATCATTGGTGACATGGGTCTAATTGTTTCTTTTGTCCTTATGTCCCTATGCTCATTGATTTAGTTGTTGTTTATTTCTTAGTTTAATTCTTAGTTGTTCTTTTATATTTATTTCTCTAACCCTTTTCCTTACAGTTGTCCTGCTTAGAAAACCCAACTAAGCTTGCAAGCATCTCTATTTTGCTCACTAAGGTGACGAAAGAGGTGCAACATGCATGAAAAATGATCATGGAGATTTGAGGATTCTCCCTAGAGAGACTAGTGGCTACATGGGATCTTCTGTATAAGTCAGATCTACAGAAATATAGTGCTGGTATATTTATCATTGATACTTCTTGTTAAAGTTGAGGCACATATTGTATTTCTTGGCATATGGCTAAGGGTTTTTGTGGTACATGGTTGAGAGTTTGTATTTGTGAAGTGGTTGATGTATTGAGAGGTTGAATATAAGAAAGGGTTTGATGTCTAGATCATGTGAGGGTTATTATACTTTTTCATTATTACACACACTCATATGGCACATGACTAGAGAGAGATATAGATTTTTTGGGTAAATTTTATATATGAGGATGCATGCACATGGTACAATTACAGTCTGGATACAGTTAGAAGTTGCAGATCTATGTGAAAGAAGTTGCAGAGGGTCAGAAGTTTTCAGAAAAAGAAAACCCTAGTTTTCAGAAGGTGTACACAGGCTTCATAACAGACAAGGCGTGTACATATGCAGGTTTTTGTATAGACAGGGCACATACATACGCATGTTGCAAAACTACAGGTCGCGTATCCCTAGTTTCAAAAGGCATATGTAGGCTGCATAATATACAGATCACGTACATACGCAGGTTGTTGCATAGACAGGGTGTGTACATACGCAGGTTGCAGAACTCCAGGTCGTGTATCTGTTGTACTTTGTTGATACATGTGCAGTTCATGTACAAATTGATTGCAGGGAAGTTGTACAGGTTGTTTGTAGGTCAGTGGTACAGGTTGATACAGGTGTACAGTGGTATATCTTACAATGATAGTGTGATAGTGGTTCCATCATTCTACTTATATGTCAGGGCAGTTGGACGAGGCAAGGACAGGTGTTTGTAGCTACCTTTCGGTTGTATCTGGAGAACATAGGGGGTTGTAGCCTCCTTCTATTTGTAGCCATAGAATTAGGGAGTTGGAGCTTCCCTCAGGTTGTAGCTTGTGAAACTAGGGGGTTGGAGCCTCCTTCCAGTTGCAGCTGGAAAACAAAGGAAGTTGGTGCTTCCAATGAATGTAATTCTTCAAGACATATAAGAAAATGCATTCTGTGTTTTTCTCCCACTTTGGGTTTCCACATAAAAACACTGGTGTACTTTGTATGTGTATGATTGTTCATTTGTTCATTGTTTATTTACTCTGAAAATATTGAATGATAATGATACATTGATATAACACTTTCATTATATGGTTAAAAAGAATTAGATTGATCTATTACTGATTTACCCCCCCTCTCGGTAATCCAACACAAGCATTTCTTTTGATTCAGAGAGACAACATATAATCTACATCTTTCAAAAACCTTTCTCAAATGATGGATATGATCATCCCTTTTCTTTCAATGCACCATCAATTCATCTTGATAATCTTCCATAAACTTTCCTATCAACTCGTTGAATGCATGATTCATGGCCCTATGGAATGTGGCTCCAGAGTTCTTCAAACCAAAGGGTATTCTAGCATATGCATATGTCTCCTAAGGTGTGATAAATGTTGTCTTTGCCTTATCTTCCTTAGCCACCAAGACCTGGTTATATTTAGAAAAACCATCCATATTAGGAAAAGTAAAGTTATCCTTTATGATTTCTTTGTTAAGGTCTCTGAAGTCAACACACATCCGGATTTCCCCAGTCTTGTTTCTTACAATAACAGGATTTGAAAGCCAGTCTGAGTGTCTAATGGGATAAGTTGTTCCTTCCTTCTTCAATTTCTCCAATTCGATATTTACTAGAGGTTTCACTTGGGATTCATCATCCTTATTTTTTGCTTCACTAGCTTTGCTCCTTCCCTCGAGAGAATGATATGTTGGAATATAGTCTTATCGTAATATTTTAAATCATAATAGGTCCAAGAAAACACATCGATGTATTCTTTAAACAAAGAAACATATTGATCAACTTCCTAAGTGGTACAATCAACTCTCAAGTTGACATATTTCAGGGAACTGTCAGTTCCAATATTGACTTTTCTTGTTTCTTGCACTTTTCAAACTGAAAATTCTTCAAGGAGATTCTTAGCATGATCTCCTTTCGTAAAAAAAGATTCATATTCTAAACAATCTTTGGGGAAAGCAGATGAGTGATTGTCCTCATCATCATCATCATTTAACAAAAAAAATTCCAGTTGTTCATCGTTCTCAAATACTTGCAAGTACTCAATGTAATCGGGCATGAACGGTCAAAAAGATCTTTCTACTTGTAAATACGTTTTTATTTGGGTATCATCTAGGTTTGACAATGAGGTCGCCAGGGATAGTGAATCTGCCTTGTGGTTCTTGTCCCTTGGAATAAAATAAATATTGAAGGAACTAAAATATTCCGTCAATGCGTTAACTCTTTTGAAATACAACTTATGTCTTTCCTTTCTTATTTTATACCTCTGGATCACCTGATTGATGACCAACTCTAAGTCTCCAGTTACAATTAGATGTTCTATTTTCATTTCATGTGCAAGGATCATCCCCTGAATCAAAGATTCATACTCTGCCTTGTTATTAGTGCATGAAAACTCCAGTCTAATAGTGTGTGGATGCATAATCTTATTTGGGCTCATAAAAACAATTCCAACTCCATTTCTAGAGCTTGAACAGGCTCCATCAAATGACATCCTCCAATACCCTTCAAACGGATATTCTTGATTTTCCATGTCTTGCAATTGCTCCAGACTTTCATTATTCTCTATGTCTAGGATAACATAGTTTCAAATCCCAACATCTATATAATCCTCCATCAATCCATTGTCCTTATTTTTGAAAGAGAAGGGTTTTCTAGGTTCACAGGGCACTTTAATCATTGCTCCTTATTTTCCTAGCAGCATCATACAACTTCCATCGTTCACTATATATCCTCCGATAATAGATGTGCATTCTCTTCCCAGCACAACTCCATATGTTGGACGAAGGCCTACCACAATGATATTGAAAACTGTAATGATATGGGGGGCTATTGTAATCCAAGCATAAAATTCCTTGGTTTCTCCATAAGCTGTCACTTTTCTAGAATCAATTGCATATATACTTTCACCGGTTTCATAATAATTGGTGAAACTCATGCCCAATGCCTCCATGCCCACCAGTGGCATGATCTTGTTTGTCGTGCTAGTGTCAACTAAACAATTATGCAGTGCAACATCATGATTTTCAATAGAAATGTAAAAGGTAGGAATTTTACCTCTCAGTTTGGCAGTTCACTGACTAGGGGTTTGTTTTGGACTGGTAACAACAACTTATGCTCTTTCATAAGGATCATCCAACAATTTCAAAATTTTCTCTCTTTGATGGGGAATCTTCACCACTTCTGTAAAGGGCAGGGTTATCCTTAATTTTCTCAAATCATCTACAACATTATATGTCATTTGAGTGGAGTTTGATGTCATGTGTTTCCTTTTACTTCCAATGCCATCCGCCACTTTCTCATTTTCTATTTTCTCATTTGTTTTTTCCTTTTATTTTTATTTTTTGTTCTCTTTATGAGAGTCACCTTTAGTTTTTGGTCTATTTACAAACCCTCTTTTCTGGGCAAAATTTTCTTGCGAGTTGGGATCGTTGTTTCCTTCTTCAAATATATACATGGACGTTTCACATCCATCCATATGCACAGTTTCAGAGCTCTCGTCAGGTGAGTAATAATTATCTTGCTCAATTAATTTTTCATCATAGACATCATCCAGAACAACTGTATTTGGAGTGTTGGACACACCTATCACACTTAGAGGGGGGGTGAATGAGTGTGGGGCTCCTTTTCCCAAAACTTCCCTCTTGCACAAAAACTCATCAATTAGAATTCAACATTTATTCATTACCCATTGTTGTCATTTA
>JZKD02S2124834.1:245375-268900 GCA_000966675.3 Picea glauca
TTTGACCTTTTGGGGCTTCAAGCCAACATATGAGGGTCCTCCAACTTCGTAAGGCCATAACTCTCAAACCATGAGGAGTTATGTGACGTTCCACATACCACCAAAAATGGCATGACATGTAATATCCATATATAATATTATTACTTGAAAATTGATCAAAACTCATACCATTATCCATCAAACAAACTTGGGTACATTACCCAGACCTAGGTTCTCCAACTTCACATAGCCATAAGTCTCTAACCGTGAGGAGTTATGTGAAGTTACACATACCACCGGAAATGGAATGACATGTATTATCCATATAGAATAATATTACCTTCAAATATATTAAAACTCATACCATTATACATGAAAAAACCTGTGTTCCATTACCCAAACCTTTGTGCTACGGGGCTTTCTTCAAGGGTTGACATCAATGACAACCAACCTTAATCAACACTTCCTGATAAGGTTTGCAGAAACAACCTTATCATGACATTGTCATACTCAACACAGTGAAAATTACAAACATCAAGAAATAAGTGCAAAGTCCTTTTTGGATCGATCGCTCCATCTCCAGAAAATTCCTTTAATGTGCCCTTGGGGAGAACAGGGAGATCATGTTTCTCACCTACAAGATTTAGAGGGGAATCACTTACAGTCATTCAATTTTCAAATCCTGGGTTTCCTTGATTTCTTGTAGCGTCTCTTCCACCTCCTTGTCTCTCCTCGTGATGCTCATCTCGAGGTTGTTCATTTCTTTCTACCATCTCTAGGGAGACTTCAGGGCTAGGCTTTTCACTTCTAAGAATAAAGAGTTGATTTCTATTACTTATGGTAATGGGTCCCTTGTATTCATCCAACTTCAATCCCGACCTTGTTCTTGTGCTAGTCTAGCTATCCTCTTAATTCTTCGGTCTTGTTGTTCCTCCCTCCTCTGTATTCGGAGTATTTATCTTTCTTCTTCTTGGACTAATATCTCCCAGGACCTTTCTAACTCTTCTCGAGCCAGGGTTGTTGTTATTAATATATTGTACAACTATGTAAAATGCTTCGTTGATTATTCAATACAATTTCCAAAATGTTGGGTGAGGTTCCAAATTTTAGTTCATTCCCCAGTATGGTCGCAAAAAATGTTTACTCTTGAATCCATTAGGACCGAAATGAAAACCTCACGAGGATATAAATCCACCTGCGTTTTTATAGAGATTGTACTCCTCTTTAAATTTTCTTGAGATTTTTCAAATAATCAAAATGCAGGACTTGACAGAACTTTGTTGCAGTAATTCAAAGAAACAGAAGTATTGCAATACAATAAAAGGAGACCGTTTTTGTTTTCTTTTTAAATAAAGTTCTTGAGAAAGGACCAAGAATTACACGTTTCACACATTTAAAGCAATTAAACAAAATTTCCTCACTTCCATCATAGTTTGGGATAAATATTTCTGATCACATAAAAATAAAAAAGAATATGATCCACATGCATAAGAGAACTTTAACAGAGTGGACACATGGGAAGTTCAAATATAGATAATGATAGATCAACCTCAAATACTTTATATTCTAAAAACGAGGTTACAAAGCATAGTCGAGATTGTTCCCAAAGTAGTTCTCTTGGAATTTCCAAAAATATATAGTATGTTACATATTCTTGAAATTGTAAATGTGTTTGTATTAAAGACCGGGATTGGGGCTCCCGTGGACCATAAATCAAATAAATACAAGAAATAAGATTTTAGAAGGAAGACGGTGGGCGGTAGAAGGATCAACAAGACCTAGTAAGAAGAAAATAGGAGTTATTCATCTTCGATTAAACCTTTCTAGTGAAAGAGGTGGAATAACTAGATGAAGGACTTGATAAAGAAAAGAAGGATGTGATCAATGTAAACTTACTATGATGTTCTCTCCTCCTTTTCATTTTCCCGCTGATGTCCTTCTATCATTTTCATCGACGGTTATAGGAATGGTATCAACTTCTTCTTGTCCTTCATTTGTCAGTTTATCGATATCTATTTTGAACCATTCTTCAATGTAACTTTTCATAGATGCCACGTTGATTTCATGGCAGATTTTAATATTGAACAACTCGCCCTCCAAGTCTTGGAGATCAATGGAAATTCCATGTAATACTTCTTCAATATCCTGATTTTTTAAGGAATAATCCACTAGCCAGTTGTCTATGACGTTCTCATCATATTCAATTATGACATATAATTTTTCAATTGACAATCCTTTAAAAATCTCAACTTGCTCATCGAATTGTTTTGTTAGGAACAACGAGTTGAGGATCAACTTGGGATCTTGGACTTTGTTAGTCCTCCCGGCTAGGTCCACCTCTGTGAGACTTTTGAATAGATATTATCTCCTTGTTATGGATTGACTGTATGCCTGAACAATGTTGTTCAAGTTCTTTATTTTCTCTTTCCAGCAAGCATTCAGTTGCTTGATCCGACTTGGAGAGGGAAGGCCCTCCTCTCTTCTCTTTAGCTTTGAAATATTGGAAAATTTAATACCAAAGGGTACCACTACATAAAGGTAGAAACCTTCTTCATTTTTTAGGTTGGCCTGTAGATACTCATGGAAGGCATGTGCCCTCGAGCCAAAAGAAATCATGCTCTTTGAAATTTTCCAAGCTTCTGTAATCAATGCCATTCTTTTCTTGATATTATTTTCTACATACCTCCCAACTGATGTGAGTAAGATTGAGGATGATTTTATTTTGACTTCGGGCGTGGTGGTTCCGACAATTTCCAAAGGGATAGAAAGGAGTGGAAGAGGCATCAGAGTCTCTTCCAGTTCCTTAATCTATTCCTTTAACTTTATATTTTATGCTTCGAGACCACCAATGGAATCGTCCAATGCATCGCCAATTTCTTTATGGATTCTGGAAATTTGGGAAGGCCGCATATTTCTTAGGTTAACCTCTGAACGATATTTCCCCTTTTTATTCTTCACATCACTCTTCTCAATAATTAATTTATTATATTCGCTGTCAAAAACAGTGCTCTAAAACACAAATGATTCTTCTTCATCAAATATCTCATTTTCAACAATTTCCAACGAATGATTTTGGTGGGCCATGCCTCCTGGCTAATCAATGTTAGGAAACATCTTCTCAATGTCAGCCTCGAGCTCCATATATTCAAGGGAGAATCTATTGATGTCACTTTAGACGTGATTCTTTTCTTCCTCTTATACAATATTCTTCCTCTTCTTCCTCAGAGGAAGTTTATGTGAGCTTTCATTTTTTCCTGAAGGGGGTTTCTTATCTCCTCCTCTGTCTGAACTGTTGTTGATTACTTTTTTAGATGGGTGGGCCACTCGAGCACTACTCCGAGGTGTTGTAGTCTTAGGAGTAACATTTGGGGACTAGGCACTCTTCTCGTTGGGACCCTTTCCTCTCTGTTTGTACAATTCATTTGTATTGAGTATCGTCTCTAAGTCGCTAGTAGTGTAGGTAGAATATCCCAGGTTATTATCTTCTTCTTCTCCTAGAACAGTGTGGATAAATGAATTGCTAAAACCCACTATTAACATATGTTCCAAAAATATTTTGTTAGGGTCAAACCCTCTAATATTTTCAACATACTTGAGATTCAAGTTGTGGAAGTGGTTTGAGAATTCATCATTTTTGTTCATACTCCATAATACAAAATCCCCAATCTTCCAAGGCAAATGTATGAATTGTTTTTTTCATTTTTCATGAAAAAACTGCAGCCAGAATTTATATTTCCTTTCAACTTCTGTATCAAACATTATGTCGGATATATGGCATGGAAGAAAGGAAAATTTTTCCTTGGAACCAAAAATCCTGATGACATTGTAATTCTCCATTTGCTCTAAAGTCCCATTTCTATCCAGGAATTTACTAGCCTGAGCAGATATTCTTGGGGTATCTCTTCCAAACAACAATTCTTTAAGAACCGATAGAAATTCATTGAAAACTTCATAAAAATGCAGGGAATATTTGTGCCTCCATAACGCTTGGTAACAAAATGTCACAGGGTCAAATTCACAATTCACCTTCTTGCATACAGACAATTTAGGAAATTGACAGCAATGCACTATCGCAAAAACCAAATAAGAAGACATAAATAATTTCTTATCCTTTTTATATTGAGACAATTGGAAAGATATTTCAATGGAAATCAACTTCCCCCAATCTAAAATGGCCTACTCCTTGATAGTAAAATACAAGATGTAGAGAATCATATGGGAAATGCTGGCAGTATTTTCTTGGCCCGTAACTCTGGTAAATAACCAAACAATTTCCCAAAATGGGTTTTTGAACAAGCTGACCTGCAATCTGGTAATATCTTTAGGGATGGCCACGGGATTCTCCAAGAATTCAGGTAACAAATCCAAGCTGTTGTCATGTTTTTTCAAGAAGTCCCTTCAATCTTCACCTTTAAAGGTGAGTGTTGGCTCTGGCAGTTTCAACATTTTACGAAACAATTGAGGAAAAAGAGAGACAGGAGAATGGTTTTGGAATTGAATCATTTGTTGGATTGGTATATACCTCTCGACGCACCATGCAAGCAATTCCTTGCAGTCAAAAACTTCAGGAACACAACTTGCATGAGCAATTTTAGACGTCCAAATTGCTTCCTTCTGAGTAGAAGGGGATGAATAATAAGAGTATGCTCTAGACCACTGAAAGTTATGTTCCTCTTGTCCAAAAAATTTCAAAGTATCTCCACAAAACTGTTGTCAAGCTGTTGCTGCCATAAGTTGACAAGAGCATTCTTTTGATCCAAATAATATTTGAAATGAGCGTTTGAGAGATAATATATAATCTTCCACAAATCATGCTTTAATGTGGTTCAATAAAGAATCTCCTCAAGCCCTACGCCTATTAATGAAAATCTTTATGGGACTTGCATGATGAGTTATCAGCATTAAACCATACTAAATATGTATTGGGAATAACGAGAAGGTGGCAGGGATGGATGAAAGAAAATAGCATTTGGGACTTTTGTGAACTCACCGACCCAGGAAATCGCGAACCCATCATTGTCGAAGGTTGAGAATTGGCTAAGTGTTGTAACGTGGTCGGTCAGAATCAATATAGGAGGGATGAGATGATCCGAATTATTTTCGGCACGAAATGAGAATGGAGATATAATAAAGAAATGCACAGAGATATCACAGATTCAATAATATAACAGAAATGTATCAGAGATGCAACCATAAACATAGATATACAATAATACATGATTTCTATTAATGAAAGAAAGTACAGAGACTATAAAAATACAGAGTGAAAGACACACTAGAATGGTGGCAACTCATCTATGAGAAGAGATGTGACGGCTACTCGCATTCGCAAGAAGATGATTACAATGAGGCTCTGAAGGCCTTTTTACAATAAACAAGAATGAAAAAAACCCTAGACATCCAAAAACCTAACCTTAGGAGATGAAGTGCCAAAAGTCATGTGGGCCCCGTTTGGGTAAGTTAGTACATCAACTTCTCGGGGTCGTAACTTTTGCATACGATCTCCGTTTTAGGTGCATGATAGCCCGTTGGAAATTTATTTTTGAGGAGATTCATTTTGGAGGTAATAACGAAGGAACTTCTATATTTCTCCCCATTTTCCCAAAAACGTTGTTTAGAGCCTCAAAATGGCCCCAAAAGTTAAAAACTGCTAAAAATAGTAAATTACCAAAATTGCCAGAAAACTGTTTTGAGGTAGTTGGAAAAGGTGGTGGCCATTGATATCCACCTGGATCAATCCTCCCTCCTTAGGAAGTAATGTTCTCCATCCCATTGAGTGCTCGGGGGAGAGAAAAAAACGTTTGCGGAATCTGAATCTTGGTGAGATGCTTGCCTCGCTGGAGATGTCGCGCTACTCAGTTTGTGGAAGTCTGTCACGAAACTGTTGAGGTTGAGGCTATTCAACAAGTCGAGCTATAGGAGAGGATAATGTGAAGAAGGAATATTTGTGCTTTGTTGCAACCTTGTCAACCTACTTCTATTGGATAGAAGGTGCTTGGGGTGAGGTTGTAGTGGTTGCAGTGTCCTTTTGTTCCCCTTTTGAATAGATTGTGAAGAAGTTGAATTTTGCAGTATGAGATACTACCTTGCGGCATTTTTTAGGTGAAACAATATTCAGAACTACCTCTGGTATTCTAAAGAGATGACCCCCTAGAGAAACAATGACAATGCGGGGTCGATACTCATAAACAACATGGCGTCTCTACATATATGGTTGGCCCAAGAGAACATCACAGACATCCAGTGGGGAAACACCACATAATACCTCATCCTTGAAGGGTTGGATGTCATATGACAATCTGCGCTACTGGCTGACACAAAGATCGTGTCCTTGGTGAAGCCACCCGATCTTGTATGGCTGCAGGTGTGTTGTTGTCGACAATACCAATTATTTGATGACCTCTGCTGAGATGAGGTTCTTTTGTATTCTGTTATAAATAATAAAATGCAGTGGGGTCCCCTTCACCCACATCTGTGAATGAAAAAGGCGCTCCCCCTCTTCAGGATCTCTTAGTTCCTTTGGTTGAATTGTTGCGGTCACGACAATAGTAGTGGGGTCTACGTCAATGATCTGTCCTTTACCAGTATTTTCATAATCAGATTCTTAATTAGGGTTTGGATCATTGTCTTTGATCTCAACCACCAATGATTTTTTTGAGCGACATTCATCAGTGTTGTTCCTGGGGATTTTGTTGAAATTGCACCATTTTCTAGTGTCCTTCTTTTTCTTCCCGTGACCCTTATTTTCCTGTGGCTTGGACTGGTTTTCAGGAGACAGTTTGTTAGGGTCGTCTTTGTCATACTTTGGTTGTTGTGGATTTGCAGACCCGAACCCCGGCCATTTGTTCTGGTGCTTAAATTTCTTCTCTATTTTAACAACATATCGATAAGCAACACCGAGTGATGAGATGTCCAGAAAATCCATTTCATTTTAGATGTATCTGTGTAGAGCCCTATGGTATTTTAGAACCAAATGTCGTTCAGAGTCTTTGATGCCCAGCTTGGTGCGCAAGGTATGGAAGGTATTGGTGAACTCCATAACTACTTGGCCCCTCTCTTGTCGCAGTGTGGTCCGTCTCATGTACTAGTCCTCATAGTTGCCAACAAGGTAATACTATTCCTTTACTGCATCCACAAAAAAATACCAAGTGGGCTCGGCCCCATATATTCCAGACTCCTCTGTGGAAATTTTCTCCCAGTAAGTTTCCCACCAATGTTTTACATGGGGGAGATATTTAAGGAGTGAAGGTGACATTTTCCCTATCGGAAAAATTATGAACAGAGAAATAACCTTCTAACAGATTTAACCATTTGTCTAGGGCATCCTTATCTATCTGACCTACAATTATGGGAATATCAAAATTAGCATGTACCTTGAAAGGAGAGGTGCTTCCAAAGTGGTTTTTTGATGAAGATGCACCTGTTGCTATTGGCAGGTGTTGAAGGATGTGG
This sequence comes from Picea glauca, assembly GCA_000966675.3. Classification (NCBI taxonomy): domain Eukaryota; kingdom Viridiplantae; phylum Streptophyta; class Pinopsida; order Pinales; family Pinaceae; genus Picea; species Picea glauca. Next base: position 252,807 of record JZKD02S2124834.1, read on the forward strand.
GAAAAATTCTCCATCATTTCATCCCTTTGTCGTGTGAGAGCTTGCTCAAGCAACATATTGATAGGATCGTCTACTCCGTCATTTTTCTTTTCTTCTGCCATTGAGGGTTTCTTGGGTGTGAGAGAGTGATTGTCCTCAAGAGAGACAAGATCGAGACCCAACTATCTATACTCAAACATCGTCGGGGACATGCACTGAAAAACGATCAAGAGCAGCCTGCTCTAATACCACTGATCCGAATTATTTTCGGCACGAAATGAGAGCGGAGATATAATAAAGAAATGCACAAAGATATCGCAGATATTCAATAATATAAAAGAAATGTATCATAGATGCAACCATAAACACAGATATATAGTAATACATGATTTCTATTAATGAAAGAAATGTACAGAGACTGTAAAAATATAGAGTGAAAGACTTGCTAGAATGGTGGCAGCTTATCTCTGAGAAGAGATGTGACGGCTACTCACATTCGCAAGAAGATAATTACAATGAGGCTCTAAAGGATTTTTTACAATAAACAGTAATTCCCAAAACCATAGACATCCAAAAACCTAACCCTAGGAGATGAAGTGCCAAAAGTCATGTGGGCGACGTTTGGGTAGTTTAGTACATCAACTTCCTGGGGTCGTAACTTTTGGATACGATCTCCATTTTAGGAGCATGATAGCCCGTTGGAAAGGTATCGTCGAGGAGATTCATTTTGGAGGAAATATCAAAGGAACTTCCATGTTTCTCCCCTTTTTCCCAAAAACGTCGTTTAGGGCCTCAAAATGGCCCCGGAAGTTAAAAACTTCTAAAAATAGTAAATTACCAAAATTGCCAGAAAACTATTTTGAGCTAGTTGGAATAGGTGGGTGGCCATTTATATCCACCTGGATCAATCCTCCCTTCTTAGAAAGCAATGGTCTCCATTGCATTAAGTGCCAGGGAGAGAAAAAAACGTTTGTTGAATCTAAATCTTGGTGAGCTGCTTGCCTTGCTAGAGATGTCACGCTGCTCGGTTTGTGGAAGTCTGTCACAAACCTGTTGAGGCTGAGGTTGTTCAACAAGTAGAGCTACATGAGAGGACAATGTGCAGAAGGAATATTTTCACTTTGTTGTAATGTTTTCGCCCTGCTTCTGTTGGATAGAAGGTGCTTGGGGCGAGGTTGTAGTGGTTACAGTGTCCTTTTGTTCCCCTTTTGAACAAATTGTGAAGAAGTAGAATTTTGCAGTATGAGATACTACCTCGTGGCACTGTTTAGGTGGAACAATAGTCATAACTACCTCTGGTATTATGTAGAGATGACCCCCTAGAGAAAAAATAACACTACGGGGTCGAGACTCATAAACAACATGGTGTTTCCACATATATAGCTGGCCTAAGAGAACATCACAGACATCCAGTGGGGAAACATCACATAATACCTCATCCTTGAAGGGATGGATGTCGTATGACAATGTGCACTATTGGCTGACATGAATATCTCATCCTTGGCGAAGCCACCCAATGTTGTATGGCTATGGGTGTGGTGTTGTCGACAATCCCAACTGTTTGACGACCCCTTCTGAGATGAGGTTCTTCTGACTTCCGCTATCAACAATAAAATGCAGTGGGGTCCCTTTCACCCACATCTGTGAATGAAAAAGGAGATCCCCCTCTTCAGGATCTATTGGTTCCTTTGGTTGAATTGTTGCAGTCGCGACAATAGCAGTGGGGTCTGCTTCAATGATCTGTCCTTTACCAGTATTTTCATAATCAAATTCTGAATCAGGGTTCGACTCCTTGTCTTTGATCTCAGCCACCAATGACTATTTTAAGCGACATTCATTGTTGTTATGCCAGGGGATTTTGTGGAAATCGCACCATTTTCTGGTGTCCTTCTTTGTCTTCCTGTGACCCTTCTTTTCCTGTGGTTTGGACTGTTTTTCGAGAGACTGTTTGTTAGGGCCGTCTTTGTCATACTTTGGTTGTTGCAGATTTGCAGACCAGAACTCCTGTTTGTTCTCGTGCTTAAATTTCTGCTCTATTTTAACAGCATATTGATAAGCAACACCGAGTGATGAGATGTCTAGAAAATCCATTTCAGTTTGGATGTATCTATGTAGAGCCCCATGGTATTTCAGAATAAAATGTCATTCAAAGTCTTTGATACCCAGCTTGGTGCGCAAGGTATGGAAGGTATTGGTGAACTCCAGAACTGCTTGGCCCCTCTCTTATCGCAGTGTGGTCCATCTCATGTACTGGTCCTCATAGTTTCCAATAGGGTAATATTGTTCCTTTACCTCATCCAAAAAACAATCCCAAGTGGGTTCGGCCCCATATATTCCAGACTCCTCTGTGGAACTTTTCTCCCAGTAAGTTTCCCACCAATGTTTTACATGGGGGAGAGATTTAAGGAGTGCGAAGGTGATCTTTTCTCTGTCGAAAAAATTATGAACAAAGAAATAACCTTCTAACAGATTTAACCATTTCTCTAGGGCATCCGCATCTATCTGACCTTCAAATACGGGAATATCAAAATTAACCTGTACCTTGAAAGGAGAGGTGCTTCCAAAGTGGTTTTTTGATGAAGATGCGCATGTTTCTATTGGCAGGCATTCAAGGATGTGGGAAAAATTCTCCATCATTTCGTCCCTCTGTCGCGTGAGAGCTTGCTCAAGCAACATATTGATAGGATCGTCTTCTCCGTCATTTTTATTTTCTTCCACCATTGAGGGTTTCTTGGGTGTGAGAGAGTGATTGTCCTCAAGAGAGATAAGCTCGAGACCCAACTCACTATACTCAGACCTCATTGGGGACATGCACTGAAAAAAGATCAAGAGCAACCTTCTCTGATACCACTGATCTGAATTATTTTCGTCACGAAATGAGAGCAGAGATATAATAAATAAATGCATAGAGATATCGCAAATATTCAATAATATAATCAAAATTCATCAGAGATGCAACCATAAACACAGATATATAGTAATACATGATTTCTATTAATGAAATAAATGTACAAAGACTGTAAAAATACAAAGTGAAAGACTCGCTAGAATGGTGGCAGCTTATCTCTGAGAAGAGATGTGACGACTACTCACGTTCGCAAGAAGATGATTACAATGAGGCTCTGAAGGCCCTTTTACAATAAACAGGAATGCCAAAAACCCTAGACATCCAAAAACCTAACCCTAGGAGATGAAGCGCCAAAATTCATGTGGGCCCCGTTTGGGTAAGTTAGTACATCAACTTCCCGGGGTTGTAACTTTTGCATACGATCTCAATTTTAGGCACATGATAGCCCGTTGGAAAGGTAACGTAAAGGAAATTCATTTTGGAGGAAATATCAAAGGAACTTTCATATTTCTCCCCGTTTTCCCAAAAACGTCGTTTAGGGCCTCAAAATGACCCTAGAAGTTAAAAAATGCTAAAAATGGTAAATTACCAAAATTGCCAGAAAATTGTTTTGAGCCAGTTGGAAAATGTGGCTGGCCACCGATATCCACCTGGATAATGATATACTTAGGATCTCTGAGAGTCCATAGGTCAAAATGTAGATCGTGGATCGTTCGGGTACAAAATGTAGTTCATGGAACAAGGGATATGAAAGGCTTGAAACCGGCCAACCCAGGAACCCATGACTGCAAAAACGGCTAAGTATAGAATAATATGGTGGTTGGTTGGACTCATGATGTGAGGGTGTGGATGGAGATGAGGATCCGCAAGTCCGTCAACCTGTGAACCCATCGTTTTGGAAAACGACTAAGTATACGAACTAGAAAGGGAGCATAGAAGGGAAAAAGGAAAAAGGGAATTCAAGTAAGTATATAAGAGGGAAAAGAAATGGACAAAAGAAGTTGGGAAAATAGAGAAGGGGAGGGTAATTTCAAAAGCGAGAATTGATCTCAACATGTAGCTAAACATCTTGCGCTCATTTTGAGTGAGACAAAGACTAAGGTGGGGGCACTGGAGTTTGAAGTCTCTGAGCAATCTATTTCTATAGCCATAGAGATACCTGATTGTGGTGAAAAGTGGTTTAAAGCCATGTCTTTGAATTCTTCTTTCTCCAAGGAATTCCTAAAAACTGAATATCAAGGAGACAACCTATCCAAGGGAGTGCCAAGAAGTCACATGCTGGAGTATTTTGACAAAATGCTCAGATTTATTCAGAGGTACTTCACGTGTGAAGGAAGGTTCAATATGGTTTATAAATACCATATGAGATTGCTACTATACTTTACTGGAAAAGTGTCCATGAACCTTCCCTTTTATCTTTTCAGGAGTATTGGCAAGATGTCAAATAAGGTCCAAGCTAAATCTAAGTAAGTGGATACCAGTGTTTTTCACTCTGATTTAATCAAGATGCTAGTACTGGAAAAGTTTAAGAAGACAAATACTGACTGGGAGGTTTTCCTAGTTGCATCAGGTTTTCAGCCAGATGTTGCTCACACACCACAATCCAAAAGACAAAAACCTACTCCTACTGAGAAGTATGTGCACTCAGAATCAAGCAAAAAGTGGAAGATGACCAGAAGTGATAAATCTATTCAGATTACTGATAAAACAGTTGAAGGTGGTCCCTCACAACCTCTTGATAGATAAGTTTCTCTTGTGGAAGAACCTATGCCTATGGAGATATCATCAAGTAAAATAAGGAGTCTGAAGGGTAAAAAACTTACCTTTTCCCCACATGTTGCTACAAAAATAGTCAAGCCTAGAATACCTTTCACCAGATCAGTAGCTAAACAACTTATTCTTGTGGAAGAGGGTACAACAGAAGACTCATCTCAACAAAAGGATATAGCTCAGCCTTCTAAGTAGCCAATAAAGATTATTGATATCAACACTCCTCCTCATGAAAGTAATCCTACTTTCAAAAGAATCGAGAGGCAACTTAAGGATAAAAGAGCTAAAAATGAAAAATTGAAGAAGGTGAATATGGAGGCTCGAATCAAGTTGAAAGATATGTTAGATTTATATGAGAAGAGTATTGATAAAGCAAGATACTTGTCTAGGAGGTATCTACCCCTTCATAGGCAGCTTAAGAATGTGTATAAATAGAATAGAGCATGCCAAGCTAAGATTAGGAGATTGAAAGCAGAATTGCAACCTTTCAAAGAGTAGGTAGCAAAAAGGAATTTGGATATATTAGCTAGGGTGGATACTAGGAGTACCAAGAAAAGATGAATATAGGATATTATTTTTACATTAACATCATTTTTTCCATTGTTCACTTTTTTCATATACTTATAACCTAAGTAATGATTTTTGTCTTGAGCTGAGGTTACCATATTCATATGATTTCTCCAAAGGTTACTTCATGTTTCATAAGTTTGTAGCAGGCTCTGGAGGGGTTTTCCCAACTTCTTGTGCAAGTTTTAAAAAGTTGGAATCATTTTGGAGGTAAAAAGGCACCTACAGAAAAGTTCGCAGCACGTGATCTCAAAGGCGCTGTGAAGTTTTTTTAGGACAGTCTGTAGCGCAAGTGATGTGAATTGGGTATTACGAAGATTTTGAGCTGATAAGGATTGCCAGGTGTCAGTTTGATCTTGAATAAGCATATTAAAGTTTAGTTTCACATCAAAGGCCACCTGCCTCAAGGATCTTCCCGCAGTAAAACCACATGCATCAAGTTGTCAGTGGTTTTTTTTAATGATGCCAACATTTTCCTGGAAAAGCATTCTGGTTTCATTTCTGTTGTACACGTAGTGCCATGCCTTTCTTAGGCATAGAATCCTATGAATAATCTAGGTGGAAAATTGTAAACATATTTTTGGATATTTTGTTATTTAAGATGCATTGTAACTCTATGAGGAGGTTCGAATGGTTAGACAATGAGGCTCTTATCTTTGGTTTTAAAACTGTAATTGAGTTTCCTGATGTATGTATCAAACTCAAGAATCTTTAATAGTGAATGATCAGTTTCCTTTCCTATTGTCACATCTATTTCTATCTCACTTTGATGCTAGTTGTTGGTGAAGGATACATCATTATGCTTGTTCCTTGCTACAATAAATGATTTATTGTTGGTAATTCATGCAAGTATGATCAAAGTGTTTTCTCTTGTTGATTAGGAGGTTCTTATTCAATGATATTTATTCTATATGTGTTTCAGAAGTACTTGATGTAACATGATGCATGTATTTCATTTTCCTTTCTAAGTATTCTATCTTCCAATTGATATCTCTAAACATTGATTTGAAGTTATTCAAATCCTTGCTTGTTGGTGTGTATTTCATGGAGGTTTTGTGTTGATATCATAAACTAAGTATCACAACCATTTTCTACACATTGAAAACAATTATTATTCACATTTTTATGGGTATTAGGCTTACATCTACAACAGTCTAGGTGTGAATTCTAGTGCTAACAGGTTCCATCATTGGGAAAATATGTGTACTTGTATCTTTTATAGATGACTTCTCGATGAATACTTGGATATATTTCCTCAAGAAGAAATACGAAGTCTTTGATAGGTTTAAAGATTTTAAGGCTCTTGTTAAGAATCAAATAGAGAAAAGAATTAAGGTGATAAGGACAAATAATGGTGGAGAGTTCTATGGGAATGAATTTGAAGAGTTATGTAAGAAGTGTGATGTAGCAAGGCAGAAGACTACTCCATATACACCTCAAAAAAATGGATTTGCAGAAAGGATGAACAGGACGATGATGGAAAAATCAAGGTGCATGCTCAGTGGTGTCGGTTTAGGGAAAGAATTATGGGCAGAGGCAGTGGGTATTGAATGTTACCTGGTCAATCAATCACCTTCATCAGCACTAGATGACAAGACTCCACATGAGGTATGGACTGGTAGGAAATCCTCTCTCACACATCTCAAGGTATTTGGTTGTGAAGCCTATGTTCATGTTCCAAAGGAAAACAAGAGTAAGCTAGATAAGAGGGTTGAAAAGTGTTTATTTATTGGGTATAAATATGGTCTCAAAGGTTATAAGATTTGGAACCTAGAAACTAAGAAGGTTATGTATAGCCAAGATGTGGTATTATATAAATGAAGGATGTTGTCAAACATGGAGTCCTACCAAGTAAGGAAGAACCATAGAAAATAGATTTTGAGCCAAAGGATGATGAATTAGACTCTACAGAAGAACAAGAATTAGAAGAAGAAGATCCTCATACTCCAGTATTGAAGAGATCGATGGGGGAAAAAATGTTATCATAAAGGTATACTCCACATGATTTTCGTTAAAATTGTGCTTTGTCTATTACTCATGATGATCCTAGAACTGTTAGGGAGACATTGGATTCAAAGGATGGAAATCTCTGGAAAAAGGCCATGGTTGAAGAAATGATAGCCTTGGATAAGAATGAGGCTTGGGATCTAGTGGAGTTTCCAACTGGAAGAAATCCCATTGAAAACAAATGGGTATTTAAAAAGAAGTTGAATTTAGAAGGAAAAGTGGAGAAATACAAAGCTCGGTTAGTAGAAAAGGGTTATTCCCAGGTTGAGGGAATTGATTTTTGGTTAGATTTTTTCTCCTCTTGCCAAGTTAACTTCTATTAGATTTATGTTATTTGTTGTTGTGTTTTGTTTTGAAGTAGAACATATGGTTGTGAAGACAACATTCATACATGGGGATATGGAAGAAAAAATCTACATGAAACAACCATAAGGCTTTGTTGTGAAGGGAAAGAAGGAGTCGGTATGCAAGCTAAAAAAGTCCCTGTATGGTTTAAAAAAATCACCAAGGATGTGGTATCAAAAATTTGATACTTATATGTTGGGACTTGGCTTCACAAGAAGCAAAGACGATAAATGTGTGTATTTTAAATTAATTGGTGATCATTTGATTTATTTGGTCTTGTATGTGGATGACATGATGTTGATAGGAAACATCAAGGAGATTATCTAGGATGTGAAAACTCAGTTGTCCTCTAAATTTGACATGAAGTATCTTGGTGCTACAAATTTCATTTTGGGCATGGAAATGAAAAGAGATATGAAAAAAAGGAAGCTCTGGTTAAATCGAAGAAAATACGTGGAGACAATATTGCAGAGGTTTAATATGTAGGAATGTAAACCGATCAGGGTCCCTATTCTTGTAGGTGTAAAGTTATTTGTGGATCAATGTCCCAAGACACAGGAATAGGAGGAGGACATGTCTCATGTTCCATATGTGAGTGTGGTTGGCAGTTTGATGTATGCAATGGTTTGTACTAGACTGAACATTGCACATGCAGTGGGAGTTTTGAGCAGGTATATGTCAAAACCAGGGAAGGAACATTGGACAATCATAAAGAGTGTTTTCAGGTATTTGTGTGGCATTACTAGTTATGGATTGTGTTACTAAGGAAGACCATATTTGGAAAAAGTGTTGGACATACATGGATTTGTGGATGCAAACTGGGATGGAGATCTAGATCGTAGAATATCTACAAGAAGTTATGTTTTTAACCTGTTTGGAGGAGCAATCAGTTAGATGAGCAAAATACAGTCTGTAGTGACACTTTCAACTACAGAAGTTGAATACATGGCAGCCACTCATGCAAGCAAGGAAGTAGTATGGTTACAAAGATTGTGTTCATGTATTGGGTTGGTACAACAAGATGTAAGGATAGAGTGTGACAGTTAGAGTGCAATCTTTTTGGCGAAGAACCCAAAGTATCATTCAAAGACAAAGCATATTGATGTTCAATATCACTTTGTGAGAGACATGGTTGAAGAAAAGAAGGTGTTGTTGATGAAGGTGGATAATTTTAAGAATGTTGCAGATTCATTAACAAAATCTGTGAGCACTGAGAAATTCTCTTGGTGTAGAGGATCTATGGGTATTGCTACCCTGGATTATTGACTATGTAACCCTATAACCCCATGTATGCAAAGAAAACAACAAGTGGGAGAATGTTGGATATGTGTTATATTCTTTGCATGACTAGAATTGTTTTCCTCGGTTTTTGTGTCCATTTTTTGGTGATTTTTCGGCACATGGTTTTTCACCAATGGTTTTGTATTTATGGTTAAGGAAATAGGGTTGTTGACTAATCCAGGTCATTGTATTAGGGTTTTGGATTCCACTGGATCCTATATGTATATTGTATTGTTAACAATGTATGTGTGAATGAATATAGAAGATGTTGGTTTTCCCAGTTTGGGTTTCCAGGGGAAATGACTCTGCGTAATGTGTGTATTTTCCATTGTATATTTTCTATTATTTTATTGAAAATTTGTTTGCAGTAAATAATTGTACAAGGTTAAAATCTATACAGGAGATGGTCCAGATTATAACGTCGGGGAGTGAAAATTTTTCTATCACTCAAGACATGTTGCAGATGGATGAGGAGACAACGACAAAGGTCATGAAAGACATAGATCACTTGGAATTGGCACTACCCAAGGTACCCATGAAGGCATTGTATAAACTACAAGTTAGTGTCGCATAGGAGATTCAATCAAGGGCCCACATAGATGTGACATATCTACAATCGGTCAAGCAAGTAAATGACACACTGAAGCTAAAAATCAATGAGGTGCAGGTTGAGAGGGACGAAGCAAAGAAACACATGGATTGGATAGAGAAGCGCGTAGAAGAAGTGTTTAAGATGATTCCTGATAGTGCAGAGGAAGGAAATATACAAATAGAAGAGAAGATCGAGAAAATAACACAGAGAATAGAGAACTATAGAAGCCATATCATAGAGTTGATGGCACTCTTACAACCAAGCACTCCACCATATATTAGATAACAAAGGGTACAAGAGGTGACATATCATAAGGAGAACATTGCATATAAATTCAGGAAATCATAGAGTTTTATGACAAAAGCGCATAACTATAAACAATCCTACAGAAGGATGACAAATTGTGGGAGTTAGACAAGAAGGAATAAGGTGTAAACACTGCATTGCAGGACTCGAAGAAAAAACAAAATATGATGATAATACAAGATAGTTTGAGAAGTGCCCAGGACTTGAAGAACCTACAGGTAGAACTAAAGAGTATACAAGCAGAGAAGCAGTTGAGGTAGGATCAACTAGAGCCACTGCAAGAGAGAGAAGATAAAATGCTTGCTGAGATTGATGCAAACAAGGGGGAGATTGGAAAAATCATCTTGGAGATAGAATAATTGATGAAGGATCACATCATTTTGTAGACTGTGGAGTCCGTAGCGAAGAAGAGTGCACAGGTAAAAGCTCGGGCTGAAATTTTTTTAGGAAGATTCCAGGAGTTGGAGAAGTAAAAAAAGATTGCAAACACTGCCTGAGTGGCTTGGGATGAGCCATAGGTAAGTGTTGGGGGCCTGTTGGCGCATAATGTTTTGGGGAACAACACAACAATTAATGAAGCAGTTGAGAAAGGGACCAAAAAAGGAGCACGCGCCAAAGGAAAATGAAAAGTAGAGTGAGGAAGCAAAAGAGTCAAAGGAAAATAAAAAGGATGTGGATCAACCGTGCACAGAAAGTTGGAATGTGGACAAACTTAATCAACTTAGAGTTGGGTTTTTTTGTGTAATGAGTTTTAACCCTCTTTTGTAGTATAAATATGTATTGCAAGATCTGAGGAGATCATCTGAGTTAAGTTGATTATGAATCACAATTACTAGTTTTTGGTTAAGAGATGTGGAGCTAATACTGAGCCAGTTTTGGAGACAGAGTCATTAATTGTATCTGAGGGTAAGGTTGCAAGCTGTGGAGCTTGGTGTGACCTTGTCATCCTCACCAAACCTATTATGTAATGCAAGCAATGAAAAACCTTGATGAAGAATAATAAATAAGCAATGAATACCAAATATTAGTGGATGTATCCTAGGGGGGTGAACCATGGTAACCCCCTGTGTCTTTGTGTGGAATGTCTCTTTTATGTGTTGTAATGGTTTATGATGAATGAATGAATGAATCTAGTAGTAGTAAAATGCATTCCGCACTAGATTAGTCATGATTAACGAATGTTAATGAATGAATATGGTTATAGAATGGTATATCTGATGAATGTTGAAGTAGAAACTGTGTCTTACATCCCCATGAGCAACATTCCTTCCACGATTTCTGACATCTGGGTCCTGCAATCACCCATAGGCCATCTCAGGTGAGACTTCGTTGTGCACAATGTTGCCTTCTAGTCTCCAGAAGGGTCGATGGTTGTTACACATTATTTTGGTCACCCTAGTGATAATTCTACAAGCATGTGTTCAGGCTCTCAAAATGATCTTTTGCCTAAGAAAAGCATCTTCTTTCCTCCTCTACAAGACTTCTTTTTAGAACAAGTCCGCAGGCTACATATACTACGCAGTGCAGAAATCCTTGGTTTTCATAGGCTTCTCTATAGATGGCCTGCAGGATTTCCGTAGGCTGCTATATGGGTAGGTTGTAGTGGTGTTTGAAAGCTAAAAGAGGAAAGAGGTTCACAAAGTTTCTATAAGGGGAATGTTCTAGAATTTGAGGTGGCGTCTGTATGGTTGCGATCCTACTGACTTTTCTGATTTGATAGGATCATTCTCATCCTCTTAAACCACTTCACCTTCTCCTATATAATGATGGGTTTCTCATGGAAAAGGTTGAAGTAAGATTAAGCAAAGAATTTATGAAAGAATAGGTTGAATACTATGTGAAGAATACTATTTCAAGTGATTCTTGAGGTCTCCAATTGTCCATCAAGATTTTGTGGATAATCTTCATGCGAATTTCGGAGCAAGTGTATGTGTGTGTTGGAACGAAGGACCACTAAAAGGGAATTTGCAACATCAAGGCAATTTGGTTGTATCTTCTACTTTTCATTAATATAATATAGTGGCATGTCTCTTTCCCATAAAATCATTAGTATTTTATTACATGATTCCTTGATCACATGTTTAAGTTGTCATTGAATTCTACTATTGTTTCTTTCACGTTGGTTGGTTTGTGTCATTACAGATCTGATTTCACAGGAGCACTAGAGTGAAGCAGGGAAAAAAATGATATAAGGAAGCGATCTATAAGGTATGTCATTTATTCCTTCTTTGGTAGTAAACTCAATGATTGCAACTTAGGGAAAACGTCATGTTTTGTCCCATTTTGTTCTAGATCCAGGTGGATCTAAGGGGATTAGTTTATGTCCGCATTCACTGATTTACCCAGCAACAAAATTGGCAACTCCATTGGGGAGACATATTTCTGGTTTTTTGTTAGCCATTTCCTTTCATCCTATCTTTTTCATTCTGTTTCAGTCTCTAAGTCTGTGGGAGATCCAACCAGACTCTCTAGATCTGAAAGTTTCCTGATACTCTCTGTCGTTTTCCAAAAAAATTGTTTGTTTGGAAACGTTTCTGCATTGTAACCTATACACAGCCTGTGGAAACTTTTGATTTATGCACCCTGTCTGTTTATCCCAGTGTAGACTTTCTGCACCCTACTCGTTTCTAGCCTACGGAAACGTTTGATTTCCGCACTGTAACCTACTGCTAGGTCGCGACAACGTTTGCAAATTTTGTTTTGGCTTGGGTCTAGTCACCTCTTGATACCCAGTTTTTCTTTATCAGTTGGGAGGAACTTTTTATGTCGGTTCTTGACTGTTTCCTAAGTGTTTAGCTTGTTGTCGATTGGTTTTCGAACATCGAACACCTCTCTTAGTCATTTTCCATATTTATTTTTGATTTTTATCAACAAGGATATAATCTCTGATCTCACATCTGAGTGCTTGATTGATTGAAAATCTATTAATTGGATTTAAATGTTTTGGATTGATTATGTTTTCTGGATTTCTTGTTGACTGGAAATATATTTGTTCATTTACATTTGATTGAATACTTTATTTTCATGTTTTACTTTTATCTTCATTGAAAGTTTGATTTGGGTGCTTGTTGAGTGTATTAATTTTCGTTGATTACTTTTCCTTTCTCCACTTACATCCATGTTTTAGTTTTAGAAAGGAGGAATTTAAAATCATTTATTCTTTCAAAGTAATCACTCATAAGAAAGTTTTTGCATTCAAAATTTATTTTTATTTTTAAAGAAGAGAAAAAATTGAGAAGTTTCATTGTTTATGGTTGTTTGAAATTGAGCTCATTCAAGAAAAAGAAAGTAATTTTTGTAGCTTACGTCATTCTAGAAAGATATCTTCTCCCTACTGTAGATAGAATTCATTAAACAAAAATCGCATCATTCATTTTCTATTTTCACTTCTTTGGGTCAAGGTCTCATACAACATTGGTTCATTTATGCCTACCTCTTGCGTAAACAACAGCCTATAAAAACACTATGTAAGTTTAAAATTCACTGAGAAACTTTTATTTTCTAGGGTCTTTTACACCAACATTAGCTAGGCTAGTGCTTTGGAATAGGTTGTGAGGCACACTCTCCAAATCATAAAACAAACAATAGTATCTTATGATAGGGAGTGTTCAAATCCATTGGCAACATTTTTTCATAGGAATCCCTTCTCACACAAGGGTCAAACATGAGGCCGCATTAAGACTAGCAGAGTTACTCACCTTGCTTTGTTGGTATTGGTGTAGAGATTGCATGTATTATGGGGGTTGCTTAAAAGGTATACGCAAAATGATGAGTGGAAGCCTTTTGAGTTGATTTCAGGCTAGATACCCTACCCTTGCACATGGATCAGACTGTCGATTGTTTCCCCAAGCATCATACTTGTTCTTGGTAACCTTAGTAGCCTATATTCTTAGGGTCTTACACAAGGTGACTTTGGAGGGGCAAGTCTTCACGGTACCTGAAATTGACATTGGCCAAACTCACTTGGGCTCCTTGGAGGGTATACCCATGATTATGTGTGGGAGCTTGCACCAGGGTGTAAGTCCGTTAAGCAAGTCGTCAACGTAACTTTTCCACCTGCTCTACTCTAGCCCCTTCTTGTCTTGACTTCGCGACATTGGATTTCATCACCAACTAGTGACTTCGAAATAAGAAGGTTTTGTTTGCTTGGTGTGATTCCTAGATTATTTTAGTGAGTGTTGTTGTTTTCCATAGTTGGCCATAGATTTTTTCCATAAAGTATTTGGTTTGGGAAATATTGACCCTCCATGCAGTTCACATAGAATGCAAGGACTACCCCCGGAATATCCATAAGGTTCTCAACCCTTGGCTACCAATCCATCGGAGGGCTCTCCTCAACAAAGTGAGGTGCAAGACGTTGCCACTCCACGAGTGGAAAGAACTAACTCTTTAGACCAATTCCGAGTTTCTGATTCTCTAGAGACTTTTCGACTTCCTCACAGTTTCAAGAGATGTATTCTTTGGCTAAATTCATCCGAAGAACTTATTGTTCAAAATTCTGGAATACCAACCAGATCTTTCGCAGGCCCTGAAGGCCAGGATCCTTTTTGGACTACTTACATATTTAGAACCCCACCCCATACGGTGCAGGATCTTTTTGGCTCCAGGGTAGCTGCTAATATATCTATCAAACCCGAGTTGCCTGAAATGTCTGCTACAAACACGATACCCCTAGATCATTCTCCCATTACAACTGCCTATATTTTCATTGGTTCAGACACCCAGTCAGTTGGTCCTAGCTCGACCATCCCCCTTCAGATGGCCCATTCTACAATGGTCCCAAGTGCTATGACTATTCCCACCCAGAATACGGTGGCTAGCCAATCTCCCATTGGCACACCTCTTTCATCTAGACCTATCCCGCCGCTTCCTCCTGGGTATAATTCTTTGAATAGTTCCATTCCTATTCCTTCCCAGGTTCCATCTGGAACTTCTGGAGTTTTCACTCCCCCTGGGTACAATGCTACTTTTGGTTTCATTCTGACACCTTCCCAGGTCCTCTCCAGAGGGTCTTATCCACCTTTTATTGGAGGATCCGGCCCCAATGGCTCCAAATCAATTGGGGGCACCACTCAGTCTTTCACTTCTAGTTATCAAATTCTCGTTGGAGAGAAATTCAACCCTGGGGGGAAATTCAACCCTGGGGAGAAATTCAACCCTGGGGGGGAATTTAGCCCGGGTGGGAAAACTCAATTTGGGAGACAAACCCACATTGGAACACAATCCTCACTTGGAGGACAACCCCTGCTTAGAGGTAATAACCCACCTTATGGACAAAACATCCCAGGATTACTGGCCCAATATTGGAACTTTCTCATCCAAGGAAATCAACAATCGTCTGGGGAGAAACCGCCTCAAGTTAGCTCTTACATACCCCTAGTTTTGGCCAGCCATACCCAGGTTCTTCCAATCCCATCTGGGGTTAGAATGTTCAGTCTAGTATCCCTTTCCAAGGGAACACCCCCAACCTGTATAGCCCCATGAGCTACATGCATCCTCCTCCACATCTGAAACTACTAGGATATTCACATCATATGCAGACTTCTTACGGTCCTACTAGTATACCAATGGGTCTCCCTCCCCAAAGTCACCAGTACCCCCATGTGAATAGACAATTTCCATTTTTAGCCACTTTGGATCTACCCGGCTTTTCTAGAGTCTTGAATGACCCCATCCTACATTCTCCCCATTGGCATGTCATACTAGCCAAGTTACCCTCTGACATTCCCAAATTTGACGGTAAACCAAGAGAAGACCCAAACAACCACGTTATGACTTTTCACCTTTGGTGTTCGTCCAACTCTTTGATGGACGACTCCATTCGGTTACGACTCTTCCAACGAACTCTTACGGGTTCGTCTGAAAAGTGGTATATAGAATTACCACAAGGTTTCGTCCATGACTTCAACACCTTAGTTATGGATTTTCTCACACACTACCAAATGCCAATCTGCTATGAAACAGGAACCAATATCCTAAGTTCCTTCAAGCAAAAAAAACCACTCATATCTTCGATCACATCCATGAGTGGTGAAGAAGACGACGTTTGATTAAACTCGATCTTCCAGATCAGTTATTGGTAGAATGGTTCACAAAATCATTTGTCAATAAAATCTCTCGTGAAATTGCCAAGGGTGGAGTTCTCACAGAAGAGCAGGCGATCATTCGTGCTCAATACTTAGACCTCATTTATTCACAAACAAGTACTCTTTACAACTTACTCCCTGATGCTCCTCGTCCTTCTACCACAACTACCTCAACAACTCTTGTTTCCTCTCATGAAGTTGATGGTTGTTGGTCACTATAATTGCTTAATTAATTTCAAACAACCAAGTGAAACATAAATTATCAACCCAGGGAAGTCTTTTGTTTCAAAGATAGCTGCGCACTATATATGCT
>JZKD02S2124834.1:268910-304812 GCA_000966675.3 Picea glauca
TATACCTTGGAATGATCAGGTGAAATGATAGTATAAGTCAAAATGCAGGTGATGAAGGGTAAAATAATAGCAAAAAGTATGGGCAAAAAGAGTACAATATGTGGTCCTAACAATGGTGTGATTGACAGTTTCCATGCTCAACCTCAATCTACACAAGCCTCTCCCACCAACCCCAAGTCTAATGCTTCTAATGTTCAAAATTCTATGAATCCTACTCCTTCCACTAGCAAAACCTCTGAGGTTAACTTCGTTCAAACTACCCCTGCTAGAAAGAATAAATCTAAAAAAGGGAAGGGTAAGAACAAGGAGGATAAAAATAACCCGCAATCCGAGAAAACCAAAACACAACCCATTGATGATAAGGATAAATGCAAACTGAGATATCCTTGCCTTATCTATGGTGACGATCACTACATGAAAGATTGTCCAAGACGTGCTGAGGTCACTAAGTTCCTTCAAGGGACCGCGAAGCCTCCCACACCTGTCGTTTTGTAACAACCTTTCCCTTCTCAACAGCAGGCCCAACTTGTCATTCATGACCAAGCCTCTCCCTCCACCACTTCCTATGTCCTCATGTGTATGGGTGATTCAAAAAATAATGACATTGCTATCGCCACTCGAGCCAAAGATTATTCTCCCTCAAAAGAGAATGTTGACGATATACCACCTTTGTTGGTACAACCGACTCCCTTGACTTCACCTCCCAACAGTCCTCTTCATCTTGAACGACCGAGCTTCGATACAGTCCTTCGGCCTCCTCCAAAGGGAGTTGTTCAAAAGTCTGCCTTCAACCCTCATGCGCGTGATGATTAGAACTACAATATTGTAGAATATCTCGCTCAAGCACCCTCCACAATGTCAGCTCTCGAAGTCCTTCAAAGTTTCCCCACGCAGCGAAAGGATCTGTTAAAGGCTATTGGTGGAATTGACCCCACAGATACAAATTTAATAATCTTTGACTTGGAAGATCACATTCCAAGGCTACCTCCTTAACTAGCATTTCAGATAAAAGTTGTCATAGAAAACAAGAATATATGTAGAACCGTCATTGATGAGGGTGCCTCAATGTGCATCATGTCTATTACCTGTTGGAAATCCATCGACTCTCCTCCTCTCACTAAATCACACAACACACTCAAGGCCTTCAATGGCTCTGGATTTAAACCCTACGGTGTTCTTCCTTCGCTGCCTATTACATTGGAAGGAAAAATGGTCAACGTCGAGGTCGAGGTCTTCAATGCACCTCTCAATTACAACCTCTTACTTGGTCCTAGCTAGATTTATTCCATGCGTGTAGTTGTCTCCACACTTTTCCACGTGTTACGTTTCCCACACCAAGGAAAAGTGGTTACTGTAGACCAACTGGCCTTCTTTAACTATGATTCTCATACTAGCAACATCAATTTCATTTCAAAGACACCTCCCGGGTACGAGAATGATGGTGTGGATCTTCTTAAAGATTCTACTTTGATGGGTACATTCCCAATCCCACCACCCGACATTCCACCTCCTTTTGTCGCCTCAATCAACATGATATCTACCTCTGTCCCTGAAACCCCCACATCTCATGACCCATAGATAGTGCCCAACCCTGGTGATTATCTTCACTATGGTGAACAAATGCCTTTGAGTCCGGTTGAATCCACTTATCAAGCCATTCAATCGGCAACCCCTTCTACCCCCTCTCTTGGTGATTCATCTCCTAATCTGTTTCATGTCATTTTTCCTACAGACGAGATGATTATGTCATTTATGTCCATGGAAGACACCCCATGGGATGATAGGCATCATCGTTCCATTCTCTTCCTCAAACAACACACTATAGAGAGTTACCAATTGATTTTGACTCTGTCAACCGTTGTCGTCATTTCCTCTATTCCCGAGTCAAACCATGATGTGATTTACGAAGGAAACTTGAGTAATATTTCACCCACTATTCCTCTTGACATATCCATTAAACCTGGAGTTTTTGAAAATGTTCACATCGGAGCTGCTTGTTCCAATGATGAAGTCGTCACCTATAAAGATCCTTTTCAAGAACTATGCGACGTCTTTGCTTGGAGCTACTGTTGGCCCTTGGTTATGGAAGGAAGCGAAGAACAAGGAAAGGTAAAAATCAAGCTTTGTGGGAGACACAGTAGTTGTCACTGAGTCGAAGTGAGAAAAAGAGCAAGAAAGATGGAGCGAAGTGCAGAAAAGCAAGTCGTTGGACGAGGAGATCAGGGATGACAGATCAGCAATGAAGAAGGATCGTGGACAACTCAGCAAGTAGAGAAAGCCATCATTGGATGCTTTGGAGCACCACGTGATGAAGAAGGAAAGACAAGCTGGCGAAGCCTGAAAAAAGTGGGTCAAGTTGACCTAGGGTTTTACACACCTAGGGTTTTGGTATCTAGGGTTTTGATACCTAGGTTTCAGTCTAAGGATGTCGGTGAGTGATTGTAATGTATAAATAAAGGTCAAGAGGACCTGGGTCGGGTTGGTCATGCTATGTTGTTTGATGGTAATCAATTGTGATACGATATTGTTGTATTGTGAGAGAGAAGAGATGAGAGTGAGAGCCTTCTAGTATTGTAATATTTTCAGCTGGGTGTGAAGATCAGACCCTACAGCTGGGTGCACAGGAAGGGGAGAGAAGAGGGAAGAGAAGAAGAATATCTGTTATCAAAGAGTGTACATAAAAAATGTAAGCTTTATATTAATATAACATAAGCTTAGTTATGTGGACGTAGCCCTAGGGAGAGGGTAAACCATGTATATCTTGTGTCAAATGTGTGAGTGTTGCTTTGATCTTGTTATTGTCATATTGTTATTTGTATTGTTGTAGTAGATCAGATCTATAGTTGTGTGGAGTAGATCTAGTTGAATAAGTGATATATGCATGCTGAGTTATTTTATAGTATATCCACTTGATATTCCCCTAGTTGTAGACATCTCTGTCTTGCAACCCCCTCATAGCTGCTTCGGGTGAGACTGCATCTGCTTCATAGGTATTGTCGAAAGGGCCAGTAGCTAGGGCTTTTTGGTACGCTCTTGGAGCTGAACCCTGGGTCTTCCCTTGTGCCAACAAATGGTTCCATTGTCAGGATAGGAATCTATGTAAGGGAATGCCAAGGTGGTTCCCATCGAAGACAGAGATTCAGAAGTGGATAGAGGAGCAAGAGAGGGACTTCGTTGAAGCCCAAAAAAAGAACCCTAAGCTAAGTACTAAAGATTGGTTGTAGAGACACATCTTCACCGATATTCACGAGATCTTCTTTGGAGGAATCCATCAAGAGCTATACAAGTGGTTAGCTAGGTTAGCCGATACCCAGCTCGAGATCAGATCTAGACCTCCTCTGTTCTGGACATCGGAGTTGATTAAGAAGGTTAATAGAGTCAACAATGTTGTATCAAGGGCTATATATCACTGGTTCGATAGTACCATTGGAGGGTATATCACTGAATTTGTTGTTGACAGAATAGAATCATGTAGCCATGCTGAGAGATACTTTTTCAAAGGACCCAAAGGGAAATTTTTACAGTTTCTGAAGCTAAGAATCAAGATGTTGTTGCATGAAAATAACGTCTTGAAGATACAATAGATTGGTTAGATCCGAAAAGGCTAATGTTCAAGAATTCAGACAATGACAACGACATAGAAGCTAGACATACGCGCAGTGGGAGAGTATTTCGAGGGGTTCACCTTGAGAACCTGTTCAAGCAAAACTACAGAGACGAGGGTTTCTAAAGTGGAGAAGAGGCATATCTGACGGATGAAGAACATTCAGAACCCACCAGAGAAGAGGAAAAGGAAGCTGAAGAACTTCGCCGGAATGAGCCAGAAACATCGGGAACTGTGCAGACCACCGAAGTAAGTAATATCAATCCTCATGTTACTTCATAAACGCTAAGTAATTAGGATATTCAGAAGCACCAGAGTCCCCAGATCACTATTACTAGTAGTTTAGCATCTACTCAGAGAGGAAGCCTAGGAAGCTCCATGGCAGATGAGATGAGGCTCCCTATCTTTAGAGGAGATGGATCTAAAGATCCTGATCAACACTGGTTCCTGTGCAAGGTTGTATGGAAAATTAAAAACATTATCGACGAAGTTGTTAAAATAAACAAGTTTAGCACCACACTGAGGGATTGCGCGTTAAGCTGGTACATGAAGCTTGTCCAAGGACTTGTGTAGCCTAAGCCACTAAGTGAGATCAAGAACGCATTGATTGTAGAGTTTAAGAAACCCAATTCAGAGTCACAATGTATTATAGAACTGAAGGAAATCAAGCAAAAGGTTGCTGAACCTGTTTGGGAGTTTGATCAAAGATTCAAAACCTTAACTGGAAGATTGACTTTTAAGATCCCAGATGAACAAAACAAGGAATGGTTCATCACTGCCCTTCTACTGCATATCAGAGTTCCCCTGGTGCACAAAAGATTGCATCGTAGGCATAAGCTTTGGAGATCGCCATGAAGCTTCAATCATCGCCTATGGGAGAATCTAGCTCAGGCATGAGCCAGATCTTGAGCCAATTGACTAGTTTGTCTCTGCAGGTCAAGGATATGAAGAAGGACAAGGGGAAGGAAAAAAGAGAAGATATTCAGTGTGTAAGATGCAGATATGAAGGTCATGATAAAGAAAATTGTCCCCTGTTTCATGAATATTTTGCCTCAGGAGTGTTGAGCCCCTTGAAGCAAGTTAACCTGCCCTAGTGCAAAGTATGCAGAAACCGACATTGCCCTGCTGAGTGCTACTATATGCAGAAGTATGTTCAGACACCCAAAAACTTGTATTGCACATTTTGTAAGTCCATAGGGCATGATGATAGAGATTTTAGGGCCTTTGACCTGATGCATGAAAGATCAAGAAACATATACAAGATCTAAGGTGAAGTACACCAAGAAGGAAACAACGCACAGTATAATTCTCCAGGAAGAGGAAGTTTCAATCCTTGTGATGGATACAGAGGGCGAGGATGAGGAGGAGGTATGGGTCGAGGCCGAGGAAAAATAATCTGTTACAACTACGCACAACCAGGACATCTAGCTAGGGACTGTTAGAACCCTTGCACCACTTGTAGTTACTACAGCTCCTTTGAGCATGTCATTGAGGATTTCCCTATGTTGCTAACCAAGCTTCAGGAGAGACGAGGACCCCAGCAGAACCCTCAAGTACAACCGATATATGGTGAACCTCGCGGAACAGAACCTAGAGTTGTTTTTATTACTCGAGGAGGTGCTGCTACAGGAGAGGATAGAACAATCCAAAGGAAGATCGCAGAAGAGTCAGGAATTAGGAAAGCTTGGGAGAAGACTCAGGATTTTGATGCAAGGAAAGAAAGACAAATCTTTGACGAAGTAAGACAGGAGTTCAAGAGAGACCAAGGGTCCTCATCTAAAATGTAACCATAAGTAAAAGAGTATGGAATGGCTCAGGCATTTGATCAATCAGTTGTGCATAAAGAAGGGAAAGAGGTAAGTAAACTCATCGAATTTTTGTACACTTGTCTTAAGTTAATTCAAGATGAGAACATTGTGCAAGAACTACATAACTTAATCAGGAAGTATGAGCTAGGAAATATACACCCCTTATTGAACAAGGCAGTACACCAAATTGGCAAGAAAAGAAGGGCAAATAAAGAATTACATCTAAATGCTCAGATAGGAGAATATGATATAGATTATGTGGTCCTCGACTTAGGGTCAGAGTTCAATGTCATGATGAAGCAAACCTAGGTACCGATGGGAAAACCCAAGATGATCTACTCACCTATCAGGCTTCGCATGGCTAACCAACAAGTTGTTATCCCATTTGGATGATTGGAGCATGTCCCTGTGGACATCGACGGAGTTAGAACCTTTGCAGATTTTGAGGTAATTGAGATTGTTGATGATAGCTGCCCTTACCCTGCATTACTAGGAATCAATTGGGCCTTCAACAACTCTACTATTGTTGATTTGAAGAGAAGATGTATGAAATTTGAAGGATATGGCCTTCGGGTCATTGCACCCTTAGATCCAGATGAGGGTCAGCATTACACAGAGCCCATCAGAGAAGAAGATCGTGCATATGAATTGGAAAACATATATAAACTAATAGCCATACAACAGGATTATATCAATCCTGCAGCTGATAGGAATCTGAGTTGGTGAAGCGACAATGCATGTTCATCAGACTCAGAAGAAGTGCTAGAGAAATGGCAGAACTAGATGTATGAAGTCTCTACTAGAATATGTGCTAGACTAAGCAGAGAAGTTCATTGGATTGGCACCACAGTGAGTAAGTTACCTACATTTAATGGCCTGAATCGCCTAGAAACCTTCCTTTCAGAGTTTGAGACAAGTGTACCAACACAACAGAGCCTGTTAGCAATGGATGAGGCCATGAAAGTCACACCAGCAAGATGGTGGGGGACGCACAAGGGAAAAATCACAGATTGGACACAATGTTGAACTTTGATGACAACATGGTTCTCAGCACAAGTAGGAAGATGTGAAGTGAAGTACACAGGTCAAAGATGCCCAAAGGACCATGTGTGAAGCTGTGAAGATTCATGGAGTGACATTCCTCGAGAACAATGGGTGCACAGATTTATTAACACGTTGAGCACAACCCCTATCAACTGGTACCTTCAAGCAGAGCTGTGCCTCATCACTACAGATTAGGAAGGTATGATTCAGAATTTTGTAACCACCTTTTTGTTTGGAAGTGAATTTCCTTCAGTAGACCAAGCATTATAGATTGTGAGACAGAAAGTATTTGGGGAAGCATCTAGCCTCCCTTTTGAGCAAGAAGAGGACGAATGGATTGCACCATTACATAAATTGCAAGGATGTTACAACATTAACACGATGAAGATGATGATCCGAGGAAGGTAAACATCACTAAGACAAAAGGCTACAGGGATGTGGAAGTATCAGGAGTTGAGCTACCATTCATTGTACATCCGATCAAGATAAAGAAATTCAATATTGGGACAGAGGAGACACCAACGCTCGCCAATGTCGGAGATTATTGGGATGTTGCTACCATTGACAAGATTACAGAGTTATTGCATGAATATCAGGAATTGTTCCCGACCAAGTTCACTGATATGAAGGGAATCAAAGGGCCTATGGGAGAGATGAGAATACATTTGAAACCAGATGCGAAGCCATTCAAGCAAAGACCCTATAGATTGAACCCGAAATACAAGGAAAAAGTAAAGATCGAGCTCAACAGAATGTTGGAAGCAAGGATTATAGAACTTGTCGAAGAGTTAGAGTGGATCAACCCTATGGTGGTGCAAGACAAGAAGACAGGTGAGATCAAGATCTACGTAGATCGCAGGAAGCTGAATGATTCTTTTTTTCATGACCCTTTCCCTACATCATTCACAGACGAAGTGTTGGATAATGTGGGAGGCCAGGAAGTATATTCTTTTACAGACGGATTTTCGGGATATCATCATATCTGCATTGCCAAGGAGGACCGTCATAAGACTGTGTTTGCCATAGAGTGGGGATCCTAGCAATATACAGTAATTCCATTTGGATTGAAGAATTCCCCAACAATATTTCCCAGGGTGGTGGTCGAAGCGTTCAAAGAATTTTTGCATAAATTTTTAGAAGCATATTTTGATGACTGGACTATTTTTAGTTTGTTGAAAAATCATATTGAATGTCTAAGGCTAATGTTGGACAAATACAGACAGTGTCAAATTGCTTTGAATATAAATAAATGCATATTCTTTTCACCATTTGGAGTGCTATTAGGTCATATTGTATGCAAGCAGGGATTGTTGGTTGACCCATCTAAAATTGCCATTATAGTTGATTTGCCACCCCCTACTTTAGTCAAACAACTACGCACTACACTAGGCCATACTAGATATTACAAGAAAGTTATCAAAGGATATGCCCAAATTACAGCACCAATGGAGAAGCTGCTGAAGAAGGACTTCCATTATGAGTGGACAGATGAATGTCAACAGAGCTTTGACACCCTGAAACAGAAGATGGTCATTGCGCCCATTCTGGTTTTTCTAGATTGGGACAAGGATTTTCATGTGCATGTCGATGCATCTTCCATTTCCTTAGGAGCAGTACTGGCACAACCTGGAGAAGGGGACATTGATCATCCATTAGCATTTGTCAGTAGGAAGCTATCCACTGCTGAAGTTAATTGCACCACTACAGAGAGAGAAGGATTAACCATGGTGTATGCATTACAAAAATTCTTCCACTACTTGTTGGGAGGACACTTCAAAATGTTTACTGATCACTCCGTGCTGAAGTACCTAGTCAACAAGCCATTGTTGGGGGGGATAATATGCAAATGGTTGTTGCTATTTCAGGAATATGACTTTGAGGTCGTGGTTAAACCAGGAAAAATGAATAAAGGCCCTGACCACTTGTCCAGATTGGAACATGGAGAAGAGCCAACCAGTTTGGAGGATACACAGCCGGATACAAAGTTGCTCGCCATTAGAACAGTCAATGACCACTTCGCAGATATCGACCAGTTCCTATCAACAGGAATGGCACCTAGTGAGTACATAGTCCCTCAGAAGAAACAGCTAGTGGTGTGTGCTGCAGACTTTTCACTTATAGCTGGATAGCTATACAAAATGGGACCGGATGAAATATTAAGGAGGTGTGTTTTGGAGAAAGAGAGACCAATGATCCTCGTAGAAGCTCATGAAGGCATCGCAGGAGGACATTGCGCAGGGAAAGCAACTGTGCAGAAGGTTTTGTGAGCTGGCCTATGGTGGCCTACCTTACACAGAGATGCTAAAGAATATGCCAGAGCCTGTGATGTATGCCAATGAGTTGGGAAACCATCTAGAAGAGACAAAATTCCATTAGCACCATAGTTGACCCTGCAATCATTTGGGAAGTGGGACATTGACATCGTAGGACCTATAAACCCACCAGGAAAGCGCACAGAAGTGAGGTACATCATCACTCCGACCGAATACTTAACTATATGGGTTGAAGCTAGAGCAGTCAAGGATTGTAGTGTGACTAAAGCTATGCGATTTATCTTTGATGACATAATCACCAGGTTTGGATGACCTAAGGTCCTTATGAGTGATCAATGCACTCATTTCATCAACAAGATAGTTGAAGCCTTGACTAAAGAATTTGCAATTCACCATCAGAAGAGTACACCTTACCATCCACAAGCAAATGGAATGGTTGAAGCATTCAACAAGATCTTGGAGACAGCATTGACAAAGATTTACAGTGTGAATAGGGATTACTGGGATTTAAGAGTAACAACAGTACTCTGGGCTTATAGAACCACTTGCAAGAAGTTAACAATGCAGACCCCTTTCAAGTTGGTTTATGGTCTTGAAGTTGTTGTTCAGATGGAATATTTGGTACCAAGCCTAAGAATTGTTGCATTTACAAACATGGATGATTCTGGAGCTATTCAGGAGAGGCTCACACAGTTGGTCGAACTAGAAGAAGACAATCTCATTGTAGGATTCCATCAGCAAGTATAGAAGGAAAGAGAAAAGGCTTGTCATGACAGACACATCAAGAAGAATACATTCAAGCAAGGTGACTTAGTGTTGGTGTATGATAGCAAGTTCATGAAGAATCTAGGAAAGTTCAGAATGCATTGGCTTGGGCCATATCAAGTTGTCTATGTCACAGAAGGAGGAGATGCACAACTGAAAACATTGAAGGGAGAGTGGAAATAAGGATTGGTGAATGGGAGTCAGCTAAAGTTTTACTATGACAACCAGTTGCTTCACAGCTCTCAGTAAAAGCATGAGGAAAAGGGTCTAGGTACCAGCTGCAGTTGAAACTATGTACCAGACATAGAAAAGACAGTATGCACAAGGATGGAGAGGAGGCATAAAGAAGAAATCAAGGGTTACACTGCGCAGTCCAAAATCGAACTAAAAACAAGAGGATCCGATCTGAAGTTCCTC
This sequence comes from Picea glauca, assembly GCA_000966675.3. Lineage (NCBI taxonomy): Eukaryota > Viridiplantae > Streptophyta > Pinopsida > Pinales > Pinaceae > Picea > Picea glauca. The sequence goes on from JZKD02S2124834.1 coordinate 278,822, forward strand.
AGGACAAGTCACAGGTGAGTATTGGGGGCCCGTTGGCCCTTGATGATGGAAGGAAGTGAAGAAAAAGGAAGGAAAGGTAAAAAGAAATCTTCGCGGGAGACACAGTAACTGTCACTGAGTCAAAGTGAGCAAAAGAGAAGGAAAGATGGAGCAAAGTGTAGAAAAGAAAGTCATTGGACGAGAAGATCAGGGGTTAAAGATCAGCAAGGAAGAAGGATCGTGGACAACTCAATAAGCAGAGAAAGCCGTCATTGGATGCTTTGGAGCACCGCGCGATGAAGAAGGAAAGACAGGCTGGTGAAGCCCAGAAAAAGCGGGTCAAGTTGACCTAGGGTTTTAGACACCTAGGGTTTTGGTATCTAGGGTTTTGACACCTAGGTTTCAGCCTAAGGATGTCAGTGAGTGATTGTAATGTATAAATAAAGGTCAAGAGGACATGGATCAGGTTGTTCATGTTATGTTGTTTGATGGTAATCAATTGTGATACGATATTGTTGTATTGTGAAAGAGAAGAGTTGAGAGTGAAAGCCTTCTAGTATTGTAAGATCTTCAGCTGGGTGCGAAGATCAAACCCTGCAGCTAGATGCGCAGGAAGGGGAGAGAAGAGGGAAGAGAGGAAGAAGATCTGCTATCAGAGAGTGCATATAAGAACTATAAGCTTTATCTCAATATAATATAAGTTCAGTTATGTGGACGCAGCCCTAGGGAGAGGTTGAACCACGTATATCTTATGTCGAATGTGTAAGTGTTGCTTTGATCTTATTATTGTCATACTGTTATTTGTATTGCTGTAGTAGATCAGATCTATAGTTGTGTGGAGTAGATCTAGTTGAATAAGTGTTATATGCATGCTGAGTTATTTTATAGTAGATCCACTTGATATTCCCCTGGTTGTAGACATATCTGTCCTGCAACCCCCTCATAGCTACTTCGGGTGAGACTGCATCTGCTTTGCAGGTGCTGCTGAAAGGGCCGGTAGCAAGGTATTGTTGGTACGCTCTTGGATCCGAACCCTGGGTATGCCCTTGTGCCAACAACTACGAAGAGATGTTGGGTATTGACCCCGATATTGTTGTGCACGAAATTAAGACCTATCCGAACGCTAAACCCATTCGGTAGAGACTTCACCTGGTCACCCCTGTAAAGCCACCACTATCAAGCTCAAAGTTGAAAAAATTCTCAAGGCCGGATTTATCTATCCCATGGCTTTAACCGATTGGGTATCTAATCTCGTTCCGGTCAATAAAAAACAAGGCACGATCTGTGTATGCATCGATTATAGGGATATTAATAAATCTTGTCCCAAAGACAACTTTCCAACCCCCTTCGTTGACCAAATCGTTGACGATTGTGCCAGGAGTAAAATCTTCTCGTTAATGGACGGTTTCTCCAACTATAACCAGATTAACATTTTACCCACGGATCAATACAAAACTACTTTCATTTGTCCTTGGGGTAATCTTGCCTATCGGAAACTACCTTTCAATTTGAAGAACGTTGGTGCAACGTTTCAACGTGCCATGTCTTATGATTTTAATGATATAAAGCACATCGCACAACCGTATCTCGATGATCTACCGACCCATTCTATGCGCTACCAAGATCAACCGACCCATCTCCAAGCCATTTTCCTCCACTGTCAGTATTATCGTATACACTTAAACCCACACAAATGTGTCTTTTGTGTGGAGTCTGGATGACTTCTAGGTTTTATTGTGTCACTCCACGGAATTAGGATGGATCCTTTGAAGTTTGAGGCCATTCTTAACTTACCTCCTCCTTCTACTTTACACCAGCTCCAAAGTTTTCATGGGAAGGCAAACTTTTTGCATCGATTCATACCAAATTACATCGAGTTAACACTAGGGTTTACTCGACTGTTGAAGAAAGGTTCTACGTTTGTATGGGATGAAACTGCCAACAAAGCCTTCGAACCTTTGAAACTTTCCCTAAAACGAACACCACTGCTTTTTCCCCCAGTTTACAGTCGAGACTATTTCCTTTACCTCACCGCTTCAGACTCTACCATTGCTATGGTTTTAGTCCAAGAAGATGATTCGCACGATGAACATGTAATCTATTATTTGAGTTAGGGCCTCATGACTATCGAAGCCAAATATTTACATGTGGAAAAACTAGCCTTGGCAGCTGTTCAAGTTGTTCAACATTTTCATCACTATATCCTATTATGCAAGACCACTGTCATTTATGCTTGCAAGCCTATGCAACATATCCTTACATGCCAATTTCTAGGGGGAAAGTACTCCAAATGGATCATCATCCTCCAAGAGTTCGACTTAGAGTTTGAACGCGCTAAGTCGAAGAATTCATTGGTTTTTTCCGAACTGATATGTGACCTTCCCTCCACTGAGACAAAAAATGTGGCAGAGGATTCCTTACTGGACGAAACCCTTTTTCTAATCAGTTCTAATGATGCTTGGTATGGAGATATCATCATTTATCTCCAAACTCAAACTTTTCGACCTGACCTCTCTAGTACAGACCGTCGTCGCATACGGTATCAAGGTCATCAATACATCATGCTCGGTGACACTCTTTATCGCTGTGGTGTTGACTCTATATTATGATGTTGTCTCACCTTTGATGAGGCTGAGAAAGCTTTGAATGACTAGCACTCTGGAGCATGTGGCGGTCATATGTCTGGGTATGCCACTGCCCAAAATATCTTACGAGCAGGGTACTTCTGGCATTCTTTATTTAAAGACTGTATAACTGTCATATAGAAGTGCCAGGCTTGTCAAATATACAACCACAAGATTAGATCTCACCCTGCTCCCTTACACCCTATAGTTTCCGTTGGACCTTTCGCTAAATGGGGTATCGATTTCATGACATGTAGCCCTCACTCGGTTGGGGGGCATGGATACATTATTGTAGCCATGGATTATTTCACGAAATGGGCCAAGGAGATGCCTACATTCGACAATACCGGAAAAACTGCAGCCCTATTCATATTCAATCATATCATCACACGCTTTGGAATCCCACAAACTATCGTCACCGATCACAGTAGCCATTTTCGAAACTTCATGATGTTTGAGCTTATCGAAAAGTTGGGTCTTCGGCATGAAAAATCAACCCCCTACTATCCACAGGCCAATGGCTAGGTGGAAGTGATAAACAAAGTTATTATCACCATGCTTCGACGGATAATAGGAATTCACAAAATAAGTTGGCACACAATTTTGTTCTCAACATTGTGGGCATATCGGACATCCGTGAAGTCTGCCATGGGTTTTACACCATTCCAACTAGTGTATGGTATCGAAGTTGTTCTACCGATTGAATGTGAGATAACATCTCTGAAGCTAGTCGTTGAACTTCTCCCAAACTCCTATGTCGAAGAGGAGCGTCTTTTGTATCTAATGCGATTAGACGAAACTCGTTGTGATGCCACCCTGGTTATTGAAACCCAGAAAAAATGCGTCAAAGCCCAGTATGACAAACATCCCAAGCCACATGTTTTCTCTGAGGGTGATCTAGTTCTCCTCTATGAATAAGATCGTGATTTACTAGGGGCCGGAAAATTCGAGGCCATGTGGCGAGGCCCTTATATTGTCAAACGAGTGTTGGAGAAGGGAGCTTATGAGTTAGTAGATTATGATGGCATTCCTTTGAGTGAACCCATAAATGGGCTTTACTTGAAGAAGTATTATGCTTAGGCTATCTTTGCATGAGTGATTGTATTTTTACTGTATCATACTTTTTGTGTGCTACTTTTTGTGTGATTTTTTCGTTATGTGGTTTCTACCCCCGAATGCTTACCTTGCATTGTGCTTGGTTTCTATATGTCGGAGTCTTCATTACCCCACATTGGCTTCGTCGATGGCACTAGTCGTAGTACTCAGAACCTAGCTTCTGCTGCATTGGCAATCTATACACCTACAAACGAACTTTTCAGTCTACACGGTGTTTGCCTCGGTCGTGCAACCAATAATATCATAGAATATAGTGAAGTCATCGAATTGTTGACCGATGCTATTTCACTTGGGATCTATCACCTAGTTATACAACTTGATTCACAAATAGTAGTACTGTAGGTAAGTAATGTCTATGCTATCTGAAGTCCTACTTTGTTGCGAGTATATCTACGAATTCGCCTCTTGGAACGTTGTTGTGATTATATTGAGTATCAGCACATTCCTAGATGTCTAAATACATTAACTGATGCATTAGCTAATTATGTGTTAGACATACATCTGAGACATTTATAAATCCAATCACATGTCACATGTACTATACAAAGAAAAATAAGTTGGTAGAAGCCTCATGTATATATATATAATGATAAAGTCTTTTACAAAAAGGTGTTTTCCATCCGAAGACCAAAATATCAAAATATAAATCCCACAACTTCTACAAAATAGCATCATGGATGCCGCTCATGGTAGCATACTACTACCCATGCTACCCTACGAAGTAGTCATCTCAGTGAACCAGACACCCCCACAGTGTGGCGTTGATAACGCCTCGGAATCTCCTCGATCGAGATGTCTGGGATGTCTGCTGTCAGACCCTCTAAGTTCTGCTCGACTGCCTCATAATCGCTAGCATCCCATCCTACCACCACAACTACTTCTTCCCCTCGCCTCTGAACAGGGGATGTATCAGATGCTGGTATGGCCCTACATCTGCATGATCGAAGATTTTGATTATTCATTGGATTGAAAATACATAAAAAAACATCTTATATTTCAAAAATCCATAAAAAAAAATCATAAAAAACAAAACGTTTTTCTTACCTATCTCTCCCCACTGAGAGCCCTCAGGTAGAACCAAGTCAGGGTCACCTCGAAATTCCAATCCAACATACGCATAATCATCAATCATGAATATTTGAGGCCTCAACCAATCAAAAATTGCATCATTGTATTTGATAATAGGGTCTGCTACATGCCAAGACATGAGGTTGCACCACCTCTTCATTCTTGGGTCCCGTGGGGCTGGTACCCCCCACTCTACCTGTAGCCGTAAATGAGGGACTCTTTCCAGGAAGAAAGACACCAAAATGGATCCATACCCAAATTATTTCATCTCCCTATTCTTTCTCTTGGTCAACTGTCTCTTCATACTGTGGAGAAGACCATCGCACCAGTTGAACACATGAGGTTCTGTGCATTCCACGGCATACTGAAAATAGCTCTAAAGAGCCATGTGCAGAGATGCACTCTCCGCCATCCATGCGATGGTGAAAATAATAATCTGGAGAGTCAAATCTTGAACGCCTCTGATGGCTACCTTACCTTTGTGTCTCTAGGCCTCAGGTTCACAGTAGCGACGGATGTATTCGCTCCTCGGAAGGCCTCCACCCCGACCTCCTGTTAAGGTCACATGTGCTCTACGATGAGATAAACCCATCAAGAAGTAAATGTCTTCGATGTCCAAGGAAAGAACATGGAAACCCACATGAAATACCTGTTGTTCTACGTCCCACATGTGGACCAGGTACTCTAGTAGCCTCAGCTGGGCTCTCATGCCCTGGATTTTGAAAAAATTCAATAATACGCACTGTCAAAGGGCATTTAGGGTGCCTGGATCATTCAATTCCATGGAATCATCATATTTGTGTTCCCGTTCTCTCCACTCCAACATTTTGGCATTCAAATACCTGTGTGGAGACGAGGAAAGGAAGTTAGCATCCTCGATCATTGATTTTGGAATTCTTTTTTGTGAAAACGCATACATAAATTTTTGGGTTTTCGGTCGCCGTAGACAAGATTTTATCACAGTGTGGGGTTTTCGCAGGTAAGCCGTAGGGCACCTATGGAAATCATTGATTTTCGCAGGTCCCAACACTAGCCACCTGCAATGACCCCAATGCGACCCTACCGGCCCAAAAACTCATCTAAAAACTACCTTTTAACCAAAGAAAAAGAATTTCAATCCACTGAAAAAGTAGAGGATGACGAGCTTACCGTGTTGACGGAGACCGTTTGTTGAATGATTGCCTATGCTTCTCGCAATCGACAGCCGAAATATGAGGTGAACACAGAGTTTCTAGACAAGTTTTGAATGGAATGCAAATGAAATAGCAATAAGAGGTGTTATCCCTTTTTATTTCCCTTGTTTCTTTTTCTTATAATTTTTTATATTATTTTAATGCATTTTTATCATAACCTAATAGTCTAATGGTCATGTGAGTTTGTTATGTCTTACAGATGTGAAGACTAAGGTCCTAAACAATGTCATATGGATGATTTTTCTTGATTTACTTTTTTTTTTTTTTTTATATCATCACTTTTTAGGGTTTTTCAGAAAAACCTCGAGCCTAGTCTTTGTTCGTTCTCATGCTCGAAAATCCATGAGAACGAAACCGAGTACACTTTTGTCATTTTTTCGTACTCGTCATGGTAACATGACAAGCAAAACCCATGGAGTACCCTTTAAGCTCTTTTCACACGCCATAAAAACGAAAATATTGTCGAGCGACCTTATTCTTTTCACGCTCATAAAAGTATTTGAAGAAAACGTTTGATGGGCAATAATTTATCACTTTTTCAGCCCTGTTGAACTATTTTACGAAAAAGGAACTGGGAGAGTTCTCTTTAAGTGTTTTTCAGACTCTCAAAAATATGAAAAACCCCCAAGTTTTCTATCCTTGGACTCATTAAACAAACATCGAAAGACCCATATGGGACCGAACCACTCCTTCTTAGGGTTCGTTAAACATACTCTGAGGGACTTCTCTGAAGGATGATATTACATTAACAAGCATATGTTATCCTGCTCAAGCTTGCATAAAAATAAAGAGGGACTCGCCAGAAATGGTGGGGGGGAATTTGGGAAAGATATGTGTCTCTGTATTTGTGTTAGTGGCAGTAAGCGTCGCTCTTGAACATGGCACCCCCTTCATCATTTGAATCCGAGTTGGGAAATCCATTTGTCTATTGTCTGACTTTCTGCAAGTTCATATCTTGGGTCATATTTGAGTCGATGCTGCCAAGACCAGTGTCATGTCATTCATATGTTCAAGAGAATTCAAACCAAGCCTTCTATTGAGTCGGCCATCTGCAGTTGTCAATTCCTACCATGTCGGCCTTCCTTGTGTTAGTTTCAAATCACGTATGTACTTCCCTCTACCCTAAATTTGTTACTTATTTCATGTCATTGATGCGGGATACATGAAGGCCCTCCTGTGACAAGTATTTTCCTGTCGACTTCAACTCATTATCTAGGAACAAGACTTAGAAATCATTTAGTACCTTGGATCATGCATGCCTTAATGGCAAGTTTCTTCGCTCTTGACAATGGATTCACATCATTGGTCCCGAATCGAGAGATTCCATCGAATGTTCGACTTCATCTCATTTATTCACATTCGTTGGATTGTACTAGCGTACCTTGAGAGTCATTGACATCAATGGTGATTTCTCTCGCTCTTGTTAATGGTTTTCATTAATAGTCGGTAATCAAGTGGTTTCTACCATGTTCAACTTCAACACCTGTAATCACATGGCTAGATTCATACTAACGGATGATAGGATTGAAGACCCTGGATCTCATCATGCTTGGTCCAGGTTGCGATGAAATGTTTTTGATTTGTATTGACACAAAGATCCACTTTGTATGTCTCGTGGCTATGTCTGAATCTGAGCTTTCTAATACATGGATCCAAAATGTATTCCTAGTGGCTATGTAGAATCTTGATGACATGGATCCACAGTGTATAATTGGTGGCCATGACTTACATTTATGGTTTCAATCATTTGAAGTTTGAACATGGGAATGCCTACCTCAGACATGGTATAACATTGTGCAGATGCTTGATTGTTCGCAGGTTCCTAATTGGTGTGTTCCTAGTTCCTGACACACACATGCATTTTACAAAGTATTTCAGCTGTCACAAGTTCCAGCCTCATACTTTGGGGGGCATTTTGTTACACATTATTTTTGTCACCCTGGTGACAATTCTACAAGCATGTGTTCAGGTTCTCAAAATGATCTTTTTCCTGAGAAAAACAACTTCTTTCCTCCTCTACAAGACTGCTTTTTAGAACGAGTCTGCAGGCTGCATATACTACACAGTGTAGTAACCCTTGATTTCTGTAGGCTGCTCTATAGCTGGCCCGCGGGGTTTTCGTGGGCTGCTATATGGGCAGGGTATGACGGAGTTTGAAATCTAAAAGAGGAAAGAGGTTCACAAAGTTTCTAGAAGGGGAATCTTCTAGAATGTGAGGTGGCGTCCGTATGGTTGCAATCCTACTGACTTTTTTGATTTGATGGGATCATTCTCATCCTCTTAAACCACTTCACCTTCTCCTATATAATGATGGGTTTCTCATGGAAAAGGTTGAAGAAAGATTAAGCAAAGAATTGATGAAAGAATAGGCTAAAGACTGTGTGAAGGATCATGTTTCAAGTGATTCTTGAGGTCTCCATCTATCCATCAATATTTTGTGGATCATCTTCATGCAAATTTCAGAGCAAGTGTATGTGGGTGTTGGAATGAAGGACCACTAAAAGGGAACTTGTGACATCAAGGCAATTCGGTTTTATCTACTACTTTTCATTAATATAATACGGTGGCATGTCTCTTTCCATAAAATCATTAGTATTTTATTACATGATTCCTTGATCACATGTTTAAGTTGTCATTGAATTCTATTATTGTTGCTTTCATGTTGGTTGGTTTGTGTCATTGCAGATCTGATTTCACAGGAGCACTGGAGTGAAGCAGGGACAGTTACACATTATTTTGGTCACCCTGGTGAAAATTCTACAAGCATGTGTTCAAGCTCTCAAAATGATCTTTTACCTAAGAAAAGAAACTTATTTCCTCCTCTACAAGACTGCTTTTTAGAACGAGTCCACAAGATGCATATACTACACAGTGCAGAAATCCTTGATTTCTGCAGGCTAATCTATAGCTGGCCTGCGGGGTTTCCGCAAGCTACTATATGGGCAGGGTGCGGTGGCATTTGAAAGATAAAAGAGGAAAGAGGTTCACAAAGTTTATAGAAGGAGAATCTTCTAGAATGTGAGGTGGTGTTCATATGGTTGCTATCCTATTGACTTTTCTGATTTGATGGGATCATTCTCATCCTCTTAAACCACTTCACCTTATCCCATATAATGATGGGTTTCTCATGGAAAAGGTTGAAGCAAGATTAAGCAAAGAATTGATGAAAGAATAGGGTGAAGATTGTGTGAATGATCCTATTTCAAGTGATGCTTGAGGTCTCCAATTGTCCATCAAGCTTGTGTGGATCATCTTCATGCGAATTTCGGAGCAAGTGTATGTGTTTGTTGGAACAAAGGACCACTAAAAGGGAACTTGCAACATCAAGGCAATTCAGTTGTATCTTCTACTTTTCATTAATATAATATGGTGGCATGTCTCTTTCCCATAAAATCATTTGTATTTTATTACATGATTCCTTGATCACATGTTTAAGTTGTCATTGAATTCTACTATTGTTGCTTTCACATTGGTTGGTTTGTGTCATTATAGATATGATTTCACAAGAGCACTGGAGTGAAGCAAGGACAACAAATATATAAGGAAGTGATCTATAAGGTATGTCATTTATTCCTTCTTTGGTAGTAAACTCAATGATTGCAACTTAGGGAAAACGTCATGTTCCGTCTCGTTTTGTTCTAGATCCAAGTGGATCTAGGGGGATTAGTTTATGTCTGCATTCACCGATTTACCCAACAACAATGGTTTGTAGGGTTTTGTTGGAGTCTTAAAGGTAGAACCTGGGTCAACCCAAACATTCAACACCTAGTATTGGGATTCTCCTGAAGCTCGAAACCCACAAGACTGACCTCCAATGCTAGTTCAACACATGGAAATCCTATATAGGTTGAAGGAGGAGTGTTTTCTCTCCCCTCTTCCTTTACCTATTCCGGTATAACTTACACAACCACTAGATTGGAGGGTGGATGATCACACCAACCAATAGTATAGATATATGTGGGTCTTTAAGTTGCACGATATTTAATAGGGTCATTTGATCTCGACAAATCTGATGGCTGAGATCTGTTCAATACGACGGTCCAGATTATAAGCAGGTTTTATATTTGCATGTTTGTTAATAGGGTCACTTGAACCCGATAGATATAATAGTTCATATTGGCCCAAATCTACTATCTATATTAATAGTAGGCTTTAAAGGTGTTTGACCATTAAACTGTCCTATTCATCTTGACACCACCATTTGAGAACACATGTCCTCTTCCATGCGTCACCTCCACTTGGCACTTCCATGGCGAGCTCAAGTGATGGTCTAGTTTGGGGTTCATAGTATGTGTCATCTACATCAGGAAAACATGTCCCACTTACCTAGCATCCACCCATCGACTTAAGGGTTAAGGGTTCTGTCATGTCGCAGTTTCGAATTCGGCTATCCGACATCCGAAATTTTCCAAAATTCCCATTTAAAGGAATCCCATATCTCTTAATATCTAGATTGATAGGGTTCCACCGCACCATTCCAACATCCAACTTTTTCCAAAAATACCATTTATCCAAAACTTTGGATTTCTGAATTTTCGAATGGTCTGAGTTCCACCTCCAGTTTTCGTCGTCCGAGGCTTTTCCCAAGCAAGCTACCATCCATATATATAACTTGATATCCACTCCTACACTTCATCGATGATCCAACAACTATTGACATGGTCACTTGCTGATGTGGCGGGACACATGTGAACCAACATGGCATGACGTGACCCTATTTACATGGCAGTTGGGATCCAATGATTTGTTAAAAGTCCATTTCAAGAACTTCTAGATTTTTGGATGGTCCCAGTTTCGACCATCCAGCCTCCTCGTTACAATCTTCCATCATGACCCTATCGATGGGTCACTTAGATGACGTGTCATTTGATGTGCCATGCAACTCGACATGCTAACGTGGAATTTTTGTCCTAGCTTGTATATGTGGCATATTGACATGGCATGATGACATGGCATCCGAGATCCAACGTTATATAAAAAGAGAAATTTAAGGAATTTTGGGATTTTTGGATGGTCTCGGTTCCACCATCTGTCCTTCGCCCTATGACCTGCCACAATGGCATGCTACCTGAACTCCATCACAATTCTAGCTATGTGGAATCTGCATCATTCCCATCTATATTCCTTTTCATCACAATGTCCTTCACACTTGGGGTTCCACTGCATCAGAATTCTATATCCAAATACAATTTTTTGTGAAAGTCTCCCTTTTTAAATTTTTAGGATGTTTGATATTTGGATATCATGCAATTCTGCTTTAGCTCACCATTCCCATACTGGGTCCCACATCCAGTATCTAGAATTTTTGAATAAGTTCACTTGTGAATATTCTAGATGTCCACCATTTGGATATCAAGTTTACCTTCGCGAGGTTCTAGGCATATCCTAGATCTGAAACTTTTGGAAACTCGATTTATTGGAAGTCTTGGATATTCGTTGTTCTGCCCATAAGGGTTCCAATGACCTGGGTCCATCCCCAGGGTCTCAATTCTGCCATAAGGTTTTAGTCATGGGCTCTGAGGTAATCTAGGATCCATACTTTTGATTAAGTCCCCTTTTTCATAATCCCATATTCCTGACTTATGAATATTAATTTCCTCTCGATCTAGGTTTTGATTAACTTCTCACATGCCCAAGGACATCTGGATCTGATTTTTCATACCTTAACCTATAGATAGACTCTTTTCCATCCTTCGCTGAATATATAACCCGCTAAATGATCTGTATTTTTGGCTTGCTACCTTTGCACTCTAGTTCACATATTCTTAGAGGAATTAGGGAATTCCCATTACTCAAATTCCTCAACATTCATACCAACAAACCCTGATTTGCAACCTGCAATTTCTATTTCTACACATACAAACCAGTGCATTCCATTCATAGGGATTTTAAGCCATAAATTTAAGTTTACTTATGAATGCATTCAATAGTACAAATAACCAGTATGTAATATATACTTAATATAAAGGACAATTATAGAATTTACACATTCATTCATCAAGTCCATAATTCAATATAGACTCGGAGATTCAATCCAAGCATAATTCATTCAAAAAAATTAAAAATACAGGGCATAAGCATACACTTGTATGTTCAAAGTCTATATCCCAACCAACTGACTAACAGTGAGTACTTTTACACCCAACCATAGGATTAGATGCACTAGTCCTCTCTACAATCTAGCCACCCCCGTGCCAAGCCATGATACCACCAGGGGAACACTTGATCTCTTAGAATAAATTGGCAGTGTGATGGACACTCTCCTTCAATGCAACCACTGGCAGAAACCTTTCACCCATCCATGGGCCTCCAAGAGTTTTCATAGATGTCTTCCCAATTGATTTTATCTCCTCACGAGGGAGTCCTTTCCATTATCAAAAAAGAATCAAGCTCGTGGCCTACTCGGTCTAGGTCAGGTTTGGGTTCTCTAACTAGACACACAAGATCTCTGCTCTTCTTTTCTGAGTCTACTCTACTCATGGACTCTCCAATAACTCATATTTCATTTGCAAGTTCCCTTGGGCTCAAAATATATCTACTCTTGATATCTCTAGACTAGTTCTCCCTTCTCTATGACCCTCGTTTGTTTCTTCCTTCTTCCTTCTTCCTCTTGAAGGTTCCCTATCCTCCCCCTTGCTTCTATCAGAGGTTCTCAGGTCAATTCAGGGAAAATGAGGTGGTACTTGTTGTACCACTCTGCAACTTCATTCATTGAGGGTAGTTGGATGCTCAACTACCAACCCCCTTCATTCACTGAATTTGGTAGGCTAGGAAACCCACATTTCCTTCACCAGTCCCCACTCGTGGTATCATGGATAATACTAATGCTCCACCCTTCAGTTAACTGCTTGGATTTATTTTTATTTAAAAAATAATACATTTACAATGTTCATAAGCCATGGCATGGAAATAATATCTCTATGCTGAGATAAAACCATTACTGATCATAATTAATTACAAGTTAATCAAGGGATTAAAATGGGGTGTTACAATAATGTGGTGAGGAAGTCTAATCCAAATCTAGTCATTATAAAATTTAATCAGACAAGTGTTTGAGGGATCAACTTCATCAATTGTGGTAAATAATTCTTTGCATTGCACAAGGTAGCTTTGACGGACCTCTAGGGTAGACATAGCACAAGGTGCTTGACAAATGGTCAACAATAGTGTAATTGTGAGTGGGTTGGGCATTGAGGTTGTGTGTATACCTTCTTGAAAAAATATTGGGGGAGCAAAGCACTATATTATTAGATGGTTTCTCTATCTATAGAGATCCACTTGGTTGGGATGAAGATAGATCCTTATAAGTAGGACCACTCTCAGTATTATCATAATTGTGAGCTCTAGCTTGAATATTAACTTCATGGTCACACATGTAGACATTCACATTTGTGGTATTGCCCAATCACGAGGGAGTGTCCCCTTGTGGGGTGCAAGGTGCGTCGCAACCAATTATTGTTGTTATGGGGGAAAAGGATTTGTTAGGAAAATGAGTTGTTTTTGGGTATTCTGTTGGACTAAGTATCAATGAATTCCATCCATCTAAGGACACTTGTGAGAAGGATGATCTCTAGCACAAATTGTGTAAGGGAATTTCATTCTATTTTCCTCACTAGTGCCTCTTGCATTAACATTTTGACTAGAGGAAGTCCCTTGTCGAGGAGTACAATTTTTCTTCTTATTCTTGTTTTTCCCTCCCAGTCGCTAAGAATTCTTCATATTGGTGGGTTTCATTGAATTAATGTCAAAGATTTGGGTGGGGACTGAGGCATTTTTCAATGTTGGCACAATGGTAAGAAAATTATAAGATATGGTCATCTAACCCATTTGACTTGGCAACTGGGAAGAAAACGTATGGGAAATAGAACCAATCATACCATCAACATGTGGTCCCAAGGTAGGATTTCGAGGATTTATTGATGGCCAAGGAGTGTGAGGTATCAAGGCATTCAATTTGTTAGACTAAGAATAAATCAAATCTAGATGTCGAGAACGCATAATAACCTACTCTTTGGTTAAAGCTCCTAGAATCGCTAAATATTTCACAATATTAGGAAATAAAGACTTAATAAACCAATCCACAAGAAATTGGTCTAGAATGTCAGCTTGGATGAGCCTACACCATTGTCTCCTCTCATGGATATGATCAGAAATATGAGTAGCGATATTTTGACATAAATATGTCAAAAGTTTGATTCAGGTTTTATAATATATCGGGAGTTTGAAATGGGTCAAAAAGGCCATCACTAGGGATGAAAAATCATCATAAGAGGCACTTAGTAACTCAATGTACCATTTCATGGTACTCCCTATTAGGTTTCGTTAGAAAAAAAAAAGTCTAATACCATCATCCACCAAGGAGTTTGAAGAGGGCCATAGGTGAAAGGTCATAACATGGGTAGAAGGATCTTCTTCGGAATTTCCATCAAACTTGGGTATATGTGATGGTAATTATGTAGGAATAACCAACCAACGTAGTTGATTCTTCATGGGTTTGTTTGTCAAACTAGATAAATCTATAAAGTTTAAGGTAGCCAAGAATCGTAACTAAGGGTTGTAAAATGTATTGTGTTGGATATATGATGGACCTTGTTGTTGGCCGTTGACCAAGTTTTGAGGAATACTTGGTCATATTTGACCATTTTTGGGACTTCGACGCCCTATCGAAGGAAGAGCGCAAGACGAAGCAGAGATCATGGGATCTCAACCCACTTTGGGTCCCCTTTGGGTTTTTTGGGATAATATAATAGGAAAGGGATGCCAGCCTTTGTGTTTACCCATGTTTAGGCCCACTTTTGTAATGTATAAATAGATATCTAGGCGATGTAAGTAGGGGCATGTGGTGAAGAAGATTGGCCAAGGGCTTAGTGCTAGAATTGACCTATGTGATTGACTTGCAGAGCTAAGTGCAAGTGTTGTAAGTGCCGAGTGCACAAATTGTAAGGAGGCTTTGTGCTAGATCTACTCGGGGAAGGAGGATCTAGCGAGGTGCCCGCAGATCTCCTATCCTATGCAGAGTAGGGTTTTGATAGCTCTGTGTTGTAACCTGATTGACTGAAGCTAATAAAGAAGAAGAGTTGGTGGACGTAGCCCTAGGGTGGGGGTGAACCACGTAAATACTGTGTGTTATGCTTTGTGCTTATTATTAAATGTTTTGTATTGCTAAGTGCTTAGATGAGATTAGATAGATCTATTCATGCTTTGTGCTTCTGAGATGTGAATGAATGTTAGATCTGATATGTATGAATATTTGTGATTGGTCGGAATAGCCACAGTTTGGTCAATAGAGTGTCGACGTTTCTATGTATGAATATGTATGAATATGCTTAGTGCTGATCTACTGGATCTGATTTGTTTACTGTTGATAAGTGCCAAAATACCTTAGATCTAAGTGAATACTGTGGTGCTTTGTGTTTTCTGCGAAGTATAATAAGGAATGTATATTGAGAAATGACCGATGCTAAATGCATTGTAAGTAATATAATCACAGATTTGTGTCCCAGCTAAGGTTGCAGGCACCTGAGTCTTGCAACCACCCCTGCTTCTACCTCGGGTGAGACTTCATTTGCTTCGAAGGTGTTGCCTAAAGGGCCAGTAGTTAGGTTTTTTTTGGTGCACTGTTGTAGCGTTGAACCCTGATTCTGCCCCTGTGCCAACAAATGGTTCTTTTGTCGGGACTGAAACTGTGATTGCTAGGAACTGAGAAAGAAAAGTTGTGTGCAAAGATTTGATCTAGAAACTCTGAAAGCTCTGTGTGTAGATCCGTGCCCTAGTGCACAGTATTCTACTGTTCTATAAACTCTGTGTTGAAATAAATAAGTACGATATGAAATAAAAGAAGGTCATATCTGAAGAAAAGAAGCAAGATCTAAACACTTTGTGCTCTAAGAAAAGTAAAAGTAGAAGTATTTGCATAAAAGAGGTAAGATCTATAAGCTCTCTGCTCTGATAAAGGTAAGAATAGTTAAAAGTTTTAGATCTGAAAGATTTGTGCTCTATAGAAGTAAGATAAGTGAAATTTATGTTTCTAAAGCATGGATCTAGGTATGATTGATAGATTCTATCCTAGCTTGAAAAATAGGGCACTATTAGATGAAAGAAAGTTTGATATGAATAGATCTAATAAGAATAATGATAGATATGTTATACCTATGCATAGAAAGAATATTTGGACTAATAAGTGGATGCAGGATCCTAGAAAGAATGTTTTGCAAGATAGCTACCATGATCCTGGTGCGTAGTATAGAAGAGGTTGGGGATCATTTAAAAGAAAGAGAGGATTAACCCTATGTTACAGTTGTAGAAAACCGGGACATCTAGCTAAGGAATGCCTTGGTGGAAGATCGAGTTGTCTATGTTGCAAAGCTTTGGACCATGAAGTACTAGATTGCCCTAGAATGATTGTTAAGATTGAAGGCATGAATCTGAATGAAGGAAACCCTAAGGCAGATCCAGAAATAGCAGAACCCTAGAAAGAATCAGAGAAGATGTTACTACAGATGAAAGACACCTTGAATGACCACCAACATGTTAGGTTATCAAATATCTTTAAAGAAAAAGAATGCATCGAGGTAAGAATAGGAGACTTTGACATTGACTGTGTTCTGGATGAGGAACCACAGGTGAATATTATGACAGAAAGAACCTAAGAAGCTATAGGAAGACCTGCTATGATCCCTTCACTAGGAGGAATAGGGTTATTCAGAGGAAAGTTGGTGAACCTATGTGGAAGGCTCACTCAGATATCTATGAATGCTAATGGAACTTCGACAGAGGAAGATTTTGAGATTATCAAATTTATTGAGGACAGTACCCCGTTTACTATGTTACTTGGAAATCTTTGGATTGAAAGAGAACAAGCCAGAAAGAAGGAAGAAGAAAAAGTTTTAGAACAGCAGAGACAAGAGTTAAAAGACTTCATGACCAAAACGATCGTACAGTTGATCGAAGAACAAGAGAACAAATCGAAGATATTCGACACTAAGAGCCCAGATGTCGTAGTTGCAAGAGCATTAGAGGACTCACCAAAGATCGGATCACCTGTCTCAGAAATAGACAAAGTAGTAACCCTAAGTCGTGGGAGAGAACCTTGGCAGTGCGAAGTGACTAGGCCTAAGGAAAATAGGAATCAGAATGAAAAAAGACAGATCGAGTTGAATATTACTGGGAAGAAGGCTAGAAAGTTAAGTAAGAAGATGACGAAGATGGAAAAGTTACAAGAGATTCCAGATGGAACATCGCAGAAAGAAACTTTGCAGAATTCGATCTTTGCTGAGATATCAGAACAACGACATGGGTCACTTCACCATGGCGTAGCGATATAGCCATTGGAGGCCAATATATCCATTTCACTGCCGCTCCGAATAGGTCGGAAAGAATTTATGGGTTACCCCTAGACCGTTGGACAACACCAGAACGGACAGAACAGAGTTAATGGAGGCCCCATACCCATTGCAAGCAGACTGTTGTTGAGATTGCCTATTTATCTCATCGTGCCATGCCCGAAGAACACTTTTTCCAACTGAGAAATTGAATCTCGTAGACTAGCAAGTGTCTACAGTGATCATCACACCCTTTTTATTCATTCCTGTGTAGTGCCTAAGATCATCGTGACCCTAATTCTTTATCCCGAGCGCATATGTCCGATGAGCTCACCACCGTTGAAGAATATGTAACTGAAGTTCTTCTTGATTTAATGACTGAGAGAGTTATGTCAGAAAGAGGAGTATCTATAGGTGTTCAAGCATCATCGACAAGAAGAGTAGTAGCTTCTCTGTCAACTGCTTGAGCAGGACCATCCCGACAAGTCGATGAGAAGCGTACTAAACATAGAGACAATATGGTGAATGCTAGGTTGATTCCGAGCATTCTACCTACCTACCTACCCTCTCTAAGCGACGAGATTAACCGTGATAGTGTACCCAGATATTTTGACTATGCTTTAGTCACGGCGTACCTCCCGAAAGGGATATGCGTAGTTTGAGCCAACCAAGATAAGCTCGCAGCATTGAAATTTAGTGATTTCAACCTTGGCGATAGGAAGGCCTATGGCATGCTCTCCCCACACAAGTATCTCATGAAGCCAAAAGGAAAGAACTCGAATATTGTCCCATAGTCTTAGACCTAGAACCTCGCACAGTGTACATTATTGAATGTTATGAAGATCCCGCACTTTGGCAGACACCAGGAGGTGAATGCGTGCATAAAATTGTTTTTTTCCTACTACCACGGAGGATACCTATGGTTGAATCATCACATCACTATGGATCCAAAATTGATTCATCAGATCACAGGGCTTAGCATGCAGGGCCCTGACCCACAGAACTTTTACCCTAGAAAGACCTTAGACAGAGCACTAGCAGCGAAGATCAAAGAAACTTTTGGCGATGCTAAGAAGGGAACGTGAGGTTACAAGGTAGCCTCTATTCAGAGTGGCACAGTGCAACTTGCCTGTCAGCTGATTGCAGGCAAGATAGTTCACAAGAACCGGCCCACCCAGGTGACTGGATTCGTAGTTGATCTCACTAGGAAGTGCACAGAAGGATTGCAAATGAATTGGGTGAAGTACTTACTAAACCCGCTGGAACTAGACTGCAGGGAAGCACAAGACCAGGGATACAACTTCCACTTCATCTGTCTTCTCATCCTGATTGCATTCAGCGCATGGGAGATGCCGGAAGGTGCAACCTTCCCGGACATAGAACCCTTCGAACCTTTAGCTGCGAAGTTCAGTGCCTTATGGTACTTGAATGATATGAGCAAGAAATGGAAATCCAATTCCATATTCCATGCCTACTACAACCAGTTGAAGCTCACCATCCAATCCAAGCCTCGGATGACCCCGAACACCCTCCACAGGTTTCGACCCTTAATGAAGTTCATCGCCGACTGCCACTTCATCTATATAACAACGCACGATGATGAGCACAAGAAACAGTTACAGTCCTATTACAAGTTGACTGAGGAAGACATCGAAGAAATCACCAAGGACTGGTCGACAGACCTCCTCATTCCAGCAAACCCCGCAGACCTATCTGATATTGATAGCCCAGAAGCTGCGTAACATACACCTGGACCTAGCAAGACAAAGAAAGATGAGTAAATCCAGGATGTCAACAGTAGATCTGTAAGGACCGCATCCATTACACTAGAGAAAGGAGGTAATGGTGAAGACTTAGAAGAAGTCAAACAGAGGCTAGGAGACGAAGTAGAAATCATAAAGAAAAGAAAGGGTTCACCTCCGAAGCCTTCCTGGCGGAAGAAATCGAAAGCAACCGTCACTAAGATGCAGACCACGCTCACTCCAGATGACTTCAGTTTCCTCATTGCAGCTATGAATGAAGCTATAGAAGAGATAACAGAAAAGTAGGAAGCTAAGCAAGAGACAATGTACAACAGAATTAAGAGCAAGCTCCAAGGAGTGCAGCAGGCACTTCAGTCTAGTTGCGCAATCTTTACTGCGCCCCTGCCAGAAGGAACAATAGAATAGGGAGATGAACTAGTTCAACTCCGCAAGATTGTTGACACAGTCGAAGTACGCCTTCGAAAAGCGCACACAGAAACAACACAGGCCACCCAAGCCTTACAACAAGCACAGGAGGAAATCCTCGATCAACGCCAAGCTGCGCAACAAGAGAAGGACGCTCTCCAAGATAAATTTGAAGAAAACAGAGCAAAGATCCAAAAAGAGAAAGAACAACTACTCACGAAGCAGATAGGGATTGAAGAAGTAGTCAACGGAGCATTTCGCTCTGTGACTAGCTTAGAGAAGAAGGCAGAAGAACCCTTAGAACACCAAGTGATGAAACTTGTCGAAGTTATTCAGCAACTTCAACAAAGAGTTGTGGACTTAGAGCTTCAGACCATACCAAGTACCCCGCAAGAAGAGCGTGACCAGTGAGAAATGACTGCCCGGAACACAGTAGAAAGGATTAAAGCACTCACTAAGGAATGTAAACAATTAAGTAGCAGAAGTGCGCAGATACATGAGAACCTAACCGAGAACCCATAATTTCATAAATTGGAGTCTCAACTCTAGGAGGCGAAGCATGAAGCTGAAAAGCTACAGGTGCAGTTGAAGGCCCTATCACCTGTAGAGAAAATGAAGCGATCTCACGAGCAACGCATCGCACAGCAACAAATCCATATGATCCAGAGCAAGGTAATGGAATTAACTCAACAACTTCAACCTTTGCAGGATAAGGCATGTCAGCTATTTATAGATATTGAGAGCCAAGGAACAAAGCTGGAATAGGTCGTGAATACAATAGAACAATGCCTAGAGGGACCAATCAGTAACACGCTCATCCAAGAGTTTGTTGAGCAAGAGGCGGTAGCAATGCAGCAGGTCGAAGCAGCTCGAGCCAAGCTCGAGGCGTTCGAAGCAGAATTGGTCAGACCTGAGTGACTCAGGACGAGTCACGGGTGAGTGTTGGGGGCCTGTTTGCCCTTGACCAAGTTTTGAGGAATACTTGGTCATATTTGACCATTTTTTGGACTTCGACGCCCCATCAAAGGAAGCGCGCAAGACGAAGCAGAGATCACGGGATCTCGACCCACTTTGGGTCTCTTTGGGGTTTTTTGGGATAATGTAACGGGAAAGGGATGTCGGCCCGTGGGTTTACCCATGTTTAGGCCCACTTTTGTAGTGTATAAATAGATATCTAGACGATGTAAGTAGGGGCATGTGGTGAAGAAGATTGGCCAAGGGATTAGTGCTAGAATTGACCTATGTGATTGACTTGCAGAGCTGAGTGCAAGTGTTGTAAGTGCTGAGTGAACAGATTGTAAGGAGGCTCTGTGCTAGATCTACTCGGGGAAGGAGGATCTGGCAAGGTGCGCGCAGATCTCCTGTCCTATGCGGAGTAGAATTTTGATAGCTCTGTGTTGTAACCTGATTGAATGAAGTTAATAAAGAAGAAGAGTTGGTGGACGTAGCCCCAGGGTGGGGGTGAATCACGTAAATACTGTGTGTTATGCTTTGTGCTTATTCTTAAATGTTTTGTATTACTAAGTTCTTAGATGAGATTAGATAGATCTATTCATGCTTTGTGCTTCTAAGATGTGAATGAATGTTAGATCTGATATGTATGAAGATGCTTAGTGCCGATCTACTGGATCTGATCTGTTTATTGTTGATAAGTGCCGAAATACCTTAGATCTAAGTGAATATTGCGGTGCTCTGTGCTTTCTGCAAAGTATAATAAGGAATGTATATTGAGAAATGACCGATGCTAACTGTGTTGTAAGTAATATAATAACAGATCTGTGTCCCAGCTAAGGTTGTAGACACCTGAGTCTTGCAACCACCCCTGCTTCTACCTCGGGTGAGACTTGATCTGCTTCGCAAGTGTTGCTGAAAGGGCCGGTAGCTAGGATTTTTTTGGTGCGTTGTTGTAGCGTTGAACCCTAGGTCTGCCCCTGTGCCAACACTTGTGGTCCTAATGAAATCATATATTCTGCTCACCCCACTACCACTGGGAGCATCACTTCCCCTAGTGATAGTAAGAAAGCTAGTTGCCAGGCCAAAGTTCAAACCCATGTTTGAGGTTCCATCCAAAAGGAAAACTTGCATTAGGTGTAGTTGAACTACCTATGGGTATACCAGAAATAGGAGGAAACTTTCTATTGACACCAAAATCAAAGCACAACCCCAGAAATAGGAGGAAACTTTCTACGGGTATACCTATGGGTATACCAGAAATAGGAGGAAACTTTCTATGGGACAACACGACCCCGCCCTCTCTTATGGGGCGGTGCATAGTACGACCCCACCCTCAGACAATTCATGGAGGGACGATTCCGAGTAAGGTCATTGTGCAGTGAGCACTGCACTAACATCATATTCAGAGCATCAAATATGTTCCTTTCTAAATTATTTTGATTTTACTTTTAGATCTCATTATGGTTATCAGCATCAAATATGTTAATTTTATTCCTATTTTTCATCATTATGCATTTGTGTGATTGTAAAATTTACACCTTTACATTAAAAAAAATATTAATTGTGAAAAAGAAAATTTTAAAATCTATAATGTATTTAAATATTTTTTGTTAATAATTTTTTATGTAATGAATTAATGATTGAAATTTAATTGTAGAATTATCTTGACTTCTAGCCAAGGAGATAAGAACAACCGATTCTAGCCAAGCCCATCCCGTTGAAATGCACTCGATTGACCGTAGGGTTTTCACGCTCGATCTCCCAGAGGAAAAATAGAGGCAAACTAACTTAAAGGGGTCTTGTTATTGAACAATGCATGAATTGAATAGATGTCCTAATGAGCTTAAATAACCCAGCTCCGCCTTGCCTTCTCAGCTAGATTAGGGCTAGTCCGTCTCAAGCATTATTGGGATTCGCTGCTTCCGGCTGCTGATCCTGTATCTGCTGCAAGCCTCGCCGCCGGATTCCTACTCTGAATCTAGGTCCTACATCACTGCATTGTC
Organism: Picea glauca; assembly: GCA_000966675.3. Classification (NCBI taxonomy): domain Eukaryota; kingdom Viridiplantae; phylum Streptophyta; class Pinopsida; order Pinales; family Pinaceae; genus Picea; species Picea glauca. Next base: position 301,248 of record JZKD02S2124834.1, read on the forward strand.
CGACTCCCCCCCCCAGCTAATTTCCTCATCCATCAGTTCTGTCAGTAGTTAATTAATAGGACAGTTCGGACGATCCATCCAACGGAAGGTAGTTATCCAACCCTTTGAATCAATATTTCGGTATTTTCCCCATTCACTGGCATCCGTTCATCTCATCAGGCTGGCTTTATTAATCGCTCAATGGATCAATCAATTGATGCTGGCTGTCAACCAACTCATTTTCTTTTCACCCGTCAATACGAACATAAGGATAAGCATCTAATGAAATTCTCTCGGTTCAATCGGATGATTTCTGTTTCACCGGGTCAAACTTTGGGGCTCTTGGCCCAGCCCACTGGAATCGGGATGGTATAGGTCTTTCGATTGATTGTCCAATGGGCGGCACTTTTTTCTGTGTACGGGCTCTGCTGTAGTAATGAAGTTAGAATTAACTAATATTTTTTAGTTATCTTATCTTATACTATTTAAATGATTTTCTTATTACATTATAAAACTTCATAAAATTTATAATTATTTTTTTTCATAAATGTTCAACAAAATTTCTCTTCTTTCAAAGTCCCCTTCTGCAGTCTCTCGAGCTATCCCATTTCTCAATGTCAGTAATTTCTTATGCACAATGACTCAATTACCATATAGTTTTCATAATAGCTAGTCCATTATTCTATTACAAGTCATATTATGACAACATAGGCTCTTAGACAACCTATGAGAAGAATGATGGGAAACTTTCCACAACAACAAAAGGTTTTTGATTGTCAACAAAAGGTTTTTGATTGTCTAGAATGGATGTTTTTGATTGTCTGGAATGGTGCAGAGGATAAATTGACAATTTGGAAGAAGTAGTCTAAAAGTTTTACTTTTTTCTTTTGATTTTTGGGTGAAATCTAGTGAGGAATGGTTGGATCTGCAGATTTGAGTGGCTAAGTTTGTATAATTTGAATGCCTCAAGGGTTTTTGAGTAAACTGAATCCGTTTATGCATTCAAAAATGCAATTTAAACAACATAAAATAAAGATTTTATCTAGATTTACATTGTCACACCAAAAAACCTAAAACATAGAACTTTTAATCAACACCATTTAGAAAGACATGGAAATTATGTATTCTCGGCATACCCAACCACTTGGCAAGAGGAGACAAGAATACATGTATCAAAAATGGTTTCCAAGACCAAAAATACTGCACTACCAATGTAGAGCACAAGCTTCTCCTAATATATGCATGTAGTTAATAACCATTGGTTGGTGGATCATCCTTGTAGATAACCCATGTGATCTCCATTCGAAGTTAAGCTATAATGTTGTCATCTTGAATCTTTTTAATGCCACCTATTCAATACATAATTGACTCTCACAAATGCCACCTAAGTAATGATTAAAGTTAAAAGACTGTCCAAAATTTACATGGTGAAGTGGGTAGGAATTTCAAAACGACACTGGTCATCAAATTTGAACAACTCTCTTACATGTTTTCATTTTCATACTTCAAACATGGTGAATAAAAACTGTCCAAAATTTACACGGTGAATAAAAACCGTCCAAAATTTACATGGTGAATAAATTTGCAGGGTAGAAATTTCAAAACGACACTGCTCATCAAATTTCCCTTACATGTTCTCATTTTCATACTTTATACATTAAAATTAAAAAACTGTCCAAAATTTAAATGGTGAATAAAGTAAATAAGATCAAATTTGAAGTCATATTTTATACATTAAAATTAAAAAACTGTCCAAAATTTATATGGTGAATAAAGTAAATAAGATCAAATTTGAACAACTCCCTTATCTATTTTCCTTTTTCATACTTTAAACATTAAAATTAAAAAATTTCAAAATTTACATGGTGAATAAAGTAAATAAGATAGGAAATTCAACAAGAATTTCAACAAGTCAAATTTAAACAACTCCCTTTCCTGTTTACGTTGCTTTTACGTAGAAATTTTGAAAAAACACTATCCATCAAATTTGCAGTGTTCCACGGTGGGGTCGCTTCCCCAAGTTTCCCACGTCCCAGGGACGGTGCGGGGACGCGACTGCTCAAGGTGGGGGACGAGTAGGATTCCTGGACGTCCCCCCAAATTTATTTTGCTTAATAAGACTTAAAAAGAAAAAATTAAAAAAATGTTAACTGTCATTACTAATTTTTAACCTTGAGAATTCCACTTGTAGGTGATTCAGCATGTACGACAAACCATCCACGTGAGACGACCATGGAAATAATGTTGATGAAATAGGTTGCCACCGGCCACTTCGGTGAGAACTACTTTTCAGAGTAAAAGATTGTGTACGTTGGAGACATTGGCAGGACCCGTGGTATTTTAATATTTTATTTTAAAAATAAAATTACATCGACATAATCCAAAAAACAGGGTATGTTGATAAATTCACTGTATGTTGATCAATTCATGGCATGGCAGGTTTTAGGCTATGGAGTATGGTATAAAATTGCTTTTGCTTAGTTAATAATTTGTTTTTTTCGGATGTAAGAAAACAGGTTAACGGCCCAAGATTCGGAGATATCTGAGAGGAGTGGAAATCTACCCCCTTAAAGTGTTAGACGAATAAGTTGAGCAATCACTCAGTTAACTAGTTAACCTTCAGTTGTTTGGATTCATCATTTTCATTGCTGAGTTGAGTGAGTTGTTAGACACTTCGTTGTTTACGAAGCATTCCCTTTGCATGTAATTCATTTTTATCTATTCAATAATGAGATCTGTTGTGTGTGCGTTTTATGCAATTCTGTTTTGCGGTTCCTATTGATTTCGTTTCTCTGTTCTGTCAATTCAGTTTCTGTTTCCGCAGATTCGTTCTTCATGGTATCAGAGCAGGCTGCAGATCCAACCTCTGTCCAGCTTGCCAAATTGCAAAACCTTTTTCCAGCAAGCTCTGTAAGAATTGCAAATCTGTTTTTTTCTATGCAATTCGTTTTTCCAGCAAGCTCTAAACTCAGAAAATATAGAAAATCTGTTAAATATTTTCTTACACCATTAAAGAAAAGAGAGATTTTTTTTTTAGCCTAGATTTAGGCCACAATATCGTGCACAGGAAGAAGGAGCCGCCGATATATATTTTTTGAGCAGAAAATGGCCAGCATGAGCAACCAGGCTCTCTTGCAAGCACCTGTTTTGAACGGGTTGAATCATAGCACTTGGGTATCCAAGATGAAAGTTTTTCTGAGCTGTCATGAATGCTTAGAGATTGTCGAAGATGGAGTTACCTTGCTGAAAGCTGAAGATCGAGATGCATTAGATCGGGATGCGAGACGCACTTACACAGAAGTGGTCAAGAAAAATACAAAAGCCTTATGGCTTATCTTTCAAGGGGTGGATGAGTCCATCTTTCCGAAAATTGAAGGCAAGAGCACCGCCAAAGGAGCGTGGGATACTCTCATGAACATCTATCAAGGAACCGAGAAAGTGAAGACCGTCAAGTTGCAAACTTTGCGACCTAACTTTGAAACAATGTCTATGAAAGATACAGAGACAGTCGACCAGTTTATGACGAGTGTAAAGCACCTCGTCCATCAAATCCGAAGTCAAGGTGAAGAAATTCCCGATCAGAAAA
>JZKD02S2124834.1:308911-324615 GCA_000966675.3 Picea glauca
AACTGCTCTATGAGCCTCGCTCAGGATCAACATCCTCAACTCGTCGTTTGGTGGTACGTAAATCCGACCTCTAAACCTCAATAAACCGTCGCTATCAAAAGAAAATCCCTCATATTGTGGTACCATCATTGTGTTTTGTCCGATAAAATCTTCGACTTCTTTGTACCAGTCATCGTCACGCTGTAAAGTAAGAATCTTCTCACGTAGATTCGTCTGAAGAGGCAACACTGAAAAGATCTGTGGTCTCTGACTCAAAGCATCCACCACTCGGTTCACTGTTCCCTTTATGTAAGTAATCTCGAAGTTGTACTCGCTAAGCAATTTCGACCAACGTCATTGTCGTGCGTTCAGGTCGCTTTGCGTAAAAATGTGTTGTAATCCACAATGATCAGTCTTTAATTCAAATTTTCGTCCAACAAGGTAGTGTCTCCATACCTTTAAGGCATATACGATGGATAATAACTCCAAATCATGCATCGCATAGTTTTCCTCATGCCTTCTTAGTTTCCTCAAAATGTAAGCAATCACTCGTCCGTCTTGTATCAGGACTCCGCCCAACCCTTCCTTGGATGCGTCAGTGCATACCAAGAAGTCTGCGTCCATGTCAGGGACCTTTAGTATTGGCGCTGTTGTCAACAACTCTTTAAGCCTCTGAAACACTTCCACGCATTTCTCTGTCCAAACAAACTTCTTGCTTTTCTTCTGCAATTCCGTGATCGGATTTGCTATATTTGAAAATCCCTCGACAAACCGTCGATAGTATCCTGCTAAACCCATAAAACTACGCACTTCTGTGACATTTGTCGGTGCAGGCCATTCCATAATAGCCTCGAACTTGGCTGGATCCACGGCGATACCTTCGCCGGAGATGACATGCCCTAAGTAGTGAATCCTTGATTGATAAAAATAGCATTTCGACAACTTCCCATACAATTTGTGCTCCCGCAAACACTATAGTACCAAGCGCAAGTGCTCATCATGCTCCTCTGTCGTCCAAGAGTAGATCAAAATATCGTCAATGAATACTTGGACGAACTTGTCCAAGTACTCGCGGAACACCCCGTTCATCAAACTCATGAATACCCCTGGGGCGTTTGTCAATCCAAACGGTAAAACAGTAAACTCATAATGTCCAAATCTTGTCTTGAAAGCGGTCTTAGGGACGTCATCCTCCTTGATCCGTAACTGGTGATACCCTGATTGCAAATAAATCTTGGAGAACACCGTCGCACCCTTCATTTGATCAAACAGATCGTCAATTCTTGGTAAGGGATACTGATTCTTGATCGTAGCCTTGTTCAGTTGACGGTAGTCAATGCAAAGCCTCCACAATCCGTCGTTCTTTCAAATGAAAATGACCGGTGCACCCCACGGTGACACACTAGGACATATCAGTCCCAGGTCCAGCAACTCCTTCAGTTGCATTTTTAACTCTTGCAGCTCCAGGGTCGACATCTGATAAGGAGTTCTTGCTATCGGTTCGGTCCCCAATTTCAGGTCTATAGTAAACTCCAATTCTCTTTTTGGCGGCATCCCAGGCAACTCCTCTGGAAATATGTCCGCAAACTCCTTCACCACCGGAAGGTGTTCTAGACCTTCTGCTACTCCCTTTTCATTTAGCGCAAGGATCACATAAAGCTTGCACCCCTTGCACATACTCTTCCGTAACTGTAAGGAAGAGACGAACCTCAGGGATACTCCCTGGTTTCGTCCTACAATCACCCGTCTATGTCCTTCATCATCGACCAAGCTCAACCTCTTCGTCTTACAGTTGAGTATCACCTCATGCGTTTCCAACCAATCCATACCGATCACGACGTCATAATATCCTAAGATCGTGACGTACAAGTTGACCCTCGTGACAAAATCTCCCAGGTTAAGGGAACAACCCGTAACCTTTCCTCCGACCTTCTATTTGGCTCCCGAAGCCATCTCCATGAAGCTAAACTCATCCTATTCGACTGCCTTGACCTTAATCCTTTTTAGCGCTGCACCAGAAATGAAACTCTCAGTAGCTCCCGGGTCTATCAAAATACTAAGGATCTGGTCAGCGACAATACCTGTCGTCTCGAGCACAGTCGACTGGTGCTCTGCCTGGCGGTTATTCACCGCTGCATGAATCCGATGGGCCTTGCCCATATCTCCCACTGTAGTGGGTCCGGCTGATCCGGACACTCTGGTCCTCTCCAGAGGACAGTCGCGCTGGTAGTGTGTCTCCCCACACGTCCAACACCCCTTCTTCGGCCCAGTAGTCCTGGTACCCGAAGTAGAAGATGACGGTCCACTGGCCTGGAAACCTGGTCTGTTCTGCTGAACAGGCCTAAACCGTTGTTGCTGCGGGTGATGTTGTTGCTGCTACTGTGGTCCTCGGTAAGGTGTTCGCTGCTGAGGCGAAGGTCGTCGTGGTGTAGCAAAAGTGGATCCCCTCTGGAAGCCACGATACCCCGACGTATGTCTCGCTGGTGTCTGCTGCTGAGGCGTACCAGATGAACCCTGCCCTACAGGTCTCGCTGGAGTCCTGGTCTAACCCCCGCTGATGAGCTCCTCCTCTGCTATGAGGGCCTTTTGAACAGCGTCGTGCAAGGTTTGAGGCATCAGAATCCTAACCTTTGCACGCAGGCTGCCGTTAAGGCCGAACACGAAAATGTTGACCTTGAGCTTCTTAGTGTTCAGGTGCGGAGCATACCGGAGCAGCTCCATAAAACGTGCCTCGTACTCGGGCACCGTATGACCTCCTTGTCGTAATGTGTTGAACTCATTGAGCTAACGTTCAATGAATTCCTCTGAAAGATACCTCTCTCAAAACCGTTCCTCAAACAGTTCCCATGACACGTCTTCAACGGCCATGTTTAGCTGCGGCAGGAGCGTCTTCCACCATAGAAGAGCGCTCCCCTTCAATTGAAATACCACCATGCGGACCTTCATGTTGGAGGTATAATCGCGAAGTGCGAAGCACATCGCCATATTCTCCAACCATGCCTTGGCGGCTATGCTGTCCGAGGCACCAAAGAACTTGAGAAATTTCACCTTCTCGAGTTCACGGTGAATGCTACCTGTAACGGCCGGTGCGTGCAGTGGAACCTCCATAGGTGTCGGCTCCCTGGCCTCGTCTCTGTCCAATCGGCTGATCAGCGCCTCGGACATGCGCTGAAAATATCTCATCATCCCCACGACATCGACAACTGCAATCTGCTCCTGTCCGAGAACCTGCTCGCCTCCCTGGGGGTTAGACCCCTCCGGTGTGGATGGTGCTGGAGGCGTCACGCCTCCTCCCCTAGCACCCTGTCGTCTACCTCCGCGGTGTCCTCTAACCATGATTACCTGCACACACACAATCAACTCAATCAGCAAAAGAATAATCAAATATAATCATGTCAACGAAAGCCGTAGTGAATCCCAAGTCGCGGGTCGAACCTGCTCTGATACCATATGTAACGACCTCCTCGTTACGACAACAACTCTGAGAACAAGTGCAATTTTTTTTTTCTTTTGTTTAAGGTGTGTGCGCGTGTGTAGAAGTAACAAACACACTTGACTCTACGTCCCCACTCGACAACCAACAAGACGCAACCACGATGTTCAGCACAAGAAGACTGAAGGCACACAACGAGTAACTGCAACAATGTACGACCATAGGCATAAGGCACACAACACAAACATTAATACATACTGGGGGTGCACAGTAAGAACACAGAGGGAAGAATCCATGGTGTTAGGGTTACTATTTATGCACAGGAAAGCAAGGCGTTTAGTCTTATGTCTTCTCAAAAGAAGATTAAACAGGCTCCTGGCCGACTGCTCAGGCAGAAACTAGTAACCCGACCTAGAACAAGACGCAAGCAAGATGAACAAAACAGGACGACCCCGACATATCCCAATGACAACAAGCAATAAACGCCCCTAGACATAAGGCGTACAACTAGCAGCTGTAAGCAGAAAATGACACCAGGTGTTAAGTACAGTACAGTCACAGATGGAAGAATCCAACAGTAGAGTTTACTATTTCTGCACAAAATAAAGGATCATACATATGATGATGAAGAGAAGCACAGACACAAGAAGGTCTATAAAGAAAATAATTTTAGGAAGAAAATCCTTTGTGTAAACAATGATGAAGATTCTTTAGATGATGAAAACAGTGACTCTCCTATTGAAGATAAAATAAATGATAGCATTCTAATAGCTTTAGAAGATCTAAACACTGAAGATATAGGAAGTGAGTTTGTTGACTGTGAAGCAGTAGTAGATCTTGAAGGAGAACTTGTCAGTGCCATGGAAGAGATTTATAGACTCAGAGAAAAGAAAAGAAAACAAAAAGAGTTACTACTCAGGTATGAGAAAACATGTAATGAACCATCTGAAGAAATTGATCTGTTGAAGGTTAAATTAGAAGAAGCTAAGAAGATTGAAGACATCCTCAAACAACATTTGAAGGAAGCCGAAAAAAAAGGTGAAAAATTGGAAGCTGAAGTAGTGTCTGTCAGAAAAGATCTAGAGAAATTTCAGGCCTTATATCATCAAAATCTGACAAGTATAAAAGCCTCAGAAGGATTAACCACCATTTTGAATCAGCAAAGGAATTCAAAGTTGAAAACCGGTTTGGGTTATGAAGAGGGATCAAGTAGTGGTCAGCCAAGCAACAAAGAATCCATCAAGTTTGTCAAATATACAACCATTGACAACAACAAACCTGTAGAAACAAAGGAAGATAATCAACCGCCAAGGAGGAATGAAGAAAAAGGTACCAGAACTGAATCTGTAGAACAAAGAAATAATACACCCTCTGCTCAAGGAAATCATTAGCATGGAAGAAATCGACCTGCTCAAAGAAGACAACCATTTTCCAGGTACAAAGATTTTTTCTATGGATATTGTTTTTACTGCTCTAACTTTGGCCACAAAGCTGTAAATTGTTCTTTAAGACTTAGACATGAGCAATCAAGGCAACCAAGGAATAAATATCTTTCACAACAAAGAATGAGACAACTAAGTAACAAACAACCACATAACAATCATGTGATGGCTGGGAAAAATACGTAGATTAATCACAAAAATCGTTATGATCCTTTATTCAATGAACCAGAATGTTACATCTGCCATAATTATGGACATAAAGCTACAAATTGTCGCTTAAAGAAATATAAGCCAGATTCAAATCACAGAGCTGAAAACATCAAGATTTGGAAGAATAATGAAGATAACAAATGTGGATTAGTGTTGTCAGCTCAAAGACAAAAGAACCCCTGGAATATTGACAATGGATGCTCCAGTCATATGACAAGAAACAAAAGTAAGTTCCTATCACTCAAAGAAAGTAAATCAGGAAGTGTGACTTTTGGAAATGATGCTCCAAGAAAGATCAGAGGTAAAGGTCTAGTAATATTAAGTAATGGAGGAGGCAAAACCCAAGATGTATTATTCGTTGATGGTTTAAAGAATAATATTCTTAGTGTCAGTCAGATATGTGACAGAGGATGTAAAGTCACTTTCACTTCCAAGGCTTGTAAAATAAAAACAGTGAACACAGGAGAGCTGATTGCAAAATGAGTTAGAACTGAAAACAATGTCTATGTTCTGAAGGATGATAAGGAGAAATGCCATTTAAGAAATTTGATGAAAGTTGGTTATGGCACAGAAGGCTTGGACACCTGAATTTTGTTCATATTGTCAAACTAAATAATGAAGGTGCTATGAAAGATCTTCCAAAGATATCTAAGCCTCATAACTCTGTATGCAAATCTTGTCAAATGGGGAAGCTGACTCGTGCTCAATTCAAATCATAGAGTTTCACATCTTCAAAGAAACCGCTTCAAATTGTTCATACGGATTTGTGTGGACCATCACGAAAGGAAGGAACTGGAGGAGAACATTACTTTATGCTGGTCATTGATGACTTCTCCAGACTTACGTGGGTTGCCTTTTTGAGAGAAAAATCTTATGCATTTGAGAAGTTCAAAACGTTTAAAGTGTTAGCTAAGAATTAGATAGGAAGGAAGTTAAAGGAAATTCACTCAGACAAAGGAGAAAATTTTTTGTCAATAGATTTCAAATAATTCTATGACAAACATGGAATTAAAAGAGAATATACTATTCCAGGTACTCCCCAACAAAATGGAGTTGTAGAACACCAAAATAGATTAGTCTAGTGGATGGCAAGGGCTATGATGTGTGAAAGGTACATTTCACTAACCTTCTAGTTAGAGGTTGTTCACACAACTATTCATATTCTGAACAAAGCACATCTAAGGCTGAACAGTGATAAAAGTCCATATGAGTTGTGGTTTGGTCGACCTGCATCAATCAAGTACTTCAAAGTATTTGGAAGTAAATGCTACATCAAAAATAATGATGAACATCTGGGAAAATTTGATGGTAGAGCTGATGAAGGTGTCTTCTTAGGATATGCAACGAATAGTAAAGGATACAGATGCTTTAACAAAAGAATGCATAAATTAGTAGACTGTATTGATGTTCGAATTGATGAAGAAGCTCCTGTAAAATATCAACAGAGAACAAGCACTGAGTCAGATGAAGAAGATGATGAGAATAATGAAAATGAAGAACATCAAAGCTCAGAGTCACAAGAAGATGATGAATCAGGTGGAGAAGAGACACCTAGACAAGAAGAGTCAAGACAACAATCAACATCAAATCCTTCCTCCAAAATTACTCAAAATAATCATCCTGCACTCAGATAATTGGTGAGAAAGACAAAGGTGTACAAATCAGGCGAAGCATAATCAAAGACACTGAGAAATCACATATAGCCTTCATATCCATGGTGGAACCCAAGAAATTTAATGAATCCAATAAGGATTTACATTGGTTAAAATCAATGAATGAAGAACTGGATCAGATTGAAAAGAATGACACTTGGGAACTTGTTCCAAGGCCAAAAAATAAAAATGTAATAGGATCCAAATGGGTCTACAAAAATAAGATGAATGAGCAAGGAAATATTGTAAGAAATAAGGCTAGATTGGTCTGCAAGGGGTATGCTCAAATAGAAGGACTGGATTTTGATGAAACATTTGCACCCGTAGCAAGATTAGAAGCTATTAGAATGTTTCTTGCCTATGCTTGTCATAAGAATTTTAAAGTCTATCAAATGGATGTCAAGTCAGATTTTCTAAATGGAGATCTAAAAGAAGAATTCTATATGGAACAACCAGAGGGTTTCCAATTGTCAGATAACCCTGACTTTGTCTACAAGCTAAAGAAAGCCTTATATGAGTTGAAACAAGCTCCTCGTTCCTAGTATTATAGTCTGGATAAGTATCTTCAAGACCAAGGGTTCAAGAGAGGAACAATTGACTGCAATCTATATATCAAAACAGAGGAAAATGATTTGCTCATTGTGTTGGTCTATCTAGATGACATCATCTTCGGAAGTAATAATACTTCATTGGTACAATGGTTTGCTTCTACCATGCAGTCTGAATTTGAAATGTCTATGATAGGGGAACTGCCATTTTTTTCTTGGTCTGCAAATTACTTAGAGGTCTGAAGGAATATTTCTTTCCCATGAGAAATATCTAAGAGAAGTGGTAAAAAGGTTTCAAATGGAAGATTCTTCACCTATGAGGACACCTATGGTCACTGGATGCAAGTTAAGAAAGGATGATGACTCACTTGATGTTGATCAGAGTTCATATAGGTCTATGATAGGCAGTCTGTTGTACATCACAACATCTTGTCCAGACATAATGCATGTTGTTGGAATGGTAGGAAGGTATCAGTCCGCACCTAAATAGAGCCACTTGCTAGATGTCAAAAAAAAAATCAGATATTTGAAAGGAACAATGAACTATGGCCTATGGTATCCCAGGAATCAGAATTTTCAATTATCAGTCTATTCAGATGTTGATTGGGCTAACTGCATGGATGAAAAGAAAAGCACGAGTGGAGGTGCATTCTTCTTAGGAGATTCTCTTGTAGCATGGTTGAGCAAGAAACAAGGTTCCATTTCCTTATCGACTACAGAAGCTTAATACACTACAGCTACCACTTGTTGTGCATAGGTATTGTGGATGATTCAGACACTTGCAGACTTGGAGGTGAAATATACTGCACTGATCCCAATTCATTGTGATAATACTAGTGCCATTAATGTGTCAGAGAATCCTGTATTTCACTCCAAGACCAGGCATATAACCATCAAGTATCACTTCTTGAGGGAACGGGTAATCAACACTGTTGTTTCTTTGCATTATATTCCATCCAAAGGTCAGATTGCTGATATATTCACTAAACCACTTTCAAAATCTCAGTTTGAGTATCTGCACCAGAAGTTGGGCATGACCTTGTTATCAAGCTAAATAGTTTATCTGATTAGGGGGAGAGTGCTCCTAGTATATTTGATTAGGGGGAGCACAGAGTCACTCTCTGTTTTCTTTGACATTGATGTCAAAGGGGGAGAAAAAGGTGTGGTCTAGATGTGACAGTTGGAGATCTAAGTAGAATAGTGCAGCCTTTTAGGGTTGCCATCAATGCCAAAGGGGGAGATTGTTGGTAGGTTTACATGAAGAGTGTGCTTGTCATTGATGGCAAGAACAACAACGATGACACTCAGAAGAGCGCGCAGGAGAAGAACAGATCTTAGGAGCCAGATCTGAGTGCGTGGACCGACCGTCGTTGGATCCAGAGGAACGTGCACATATTTTAAGTGCAAAGAGTGCACAAGAGTCAGACTTATTCCAAGTCCCGAAGCTCAGGAGGAATAGTGCAGAGTTGCACGTAGAGCACAAGTTTTCATCGAGGCCGAGGTTAACTTCATTTCTAAAGCTCAGGAGAGATAGCGTTTCCAGAAACGCAGATGAGACCCAAAGTCATCAAGACTCGTAGAAGGATCAAAGGTTGTGGCCTTTGACACTTAGAAATTCTTCCAAGATCACATGGTAAATCCTGATCGTCCATCGACAGAGGACACATGGTGAGAGATCAACATTTTGCTGACTCGTAGATCGGGAAATCAATGATAGGAGAAGCGAGGATTCGCGAAGTCTGAGTTCACAATTTGATCTCAGCCGTTAGCTGGAAGGAGAGATCTAGACCATCGATCTGATGCCAGTGGAGTTCGAGGATTCATAGTTTGGTAGTAGGCCCCAGGTCATAGCCGGAGGTCACATCGTCGGAGGTTAAAGGGAACAGAGCTGGCGCTCACTAGCTCTTAGTTCAAATTTCGGGAGTTCAGACTTTGAAGAAGGGAGAATAGAGATGACTTGCAGCAAAAGATCGCGTATCACGAAGTCACGATGCACCCTCTACGATTAGAGTGTGGTCATAGCCTAAGGTCACATCAACAAAGAATAAGGGAAGGAGCTAGAGTCTCTAGGCTCCACTTCTAAAATCAGGAGTTGGGAGAGTCGAGGTGACTCACAGTTGAAGTCCCGAAGTTCAAAGTTGCATACCGCCTTTTTGGTTGGCAAATGGTCACTGCCATTGGTCACGTGGAGCGAAACTTGCACCTGGTGTCTGTTCGCTAGAGTAAACTTCACGATGACCCTATGTAACTGACAGAGAAGCTCAAATCGAACTATTAGAGAAGATGAACAGACTCAGGAATCCATTAGAGAAGACGAAGGGTCACACTGCCATAGAAGCAAAAGAATCTCAGGATAAACGACCATTAATGATGAACAGACTTTGCATAACCGCCAGAGAAGACAAAGAGTTGCGAGGATGATCTGGTAGAGGACAGGGCATGAGAAAGACATGCAGAACAAATAAGAGAGCGTTTTTTTTCGATAGCTATGCACGTGGGTAGAAAGAGGCAGAGTGCATGATCTGAAGTGGAGATTAGAGGTGCATCGTAGAGAATGCAGAGGCAATACAGAGCATAAAAGGCAGAAGAGAAGCTGAACAAAGTGCACTTGTGAGCAGGAGGTGAAAGAGGAGAGCATAAAAATGGAATAGAGCATAGAAGCTGAAGAAGGCAGCGGAGACATGGAGCTGTAATAGACCATATCAGAGACAGAGCAAGTAAGTAAAGTCTTGTAAGATTCAATCAGGGTGGTAGGGTGGTGCTAGGGAGGACTGTTGCCCTCAGAGTTTTAAGTGGGTGCTTGAACATAGGGAGTTGTAGCTTCCAATCTGGTTGCAGCCAGAAAAACCAGGGTGGTGGGGTGGTGCTAGGGAGGATTGTAGTCCTCTAAATTCTAGCCGGTGCTAGAAGATATTCTGGGAGTTGGTGCTTCCATCTAGTGGGTGCTAGAGAAATTTGGGAGTTGGTGCTTCCATCTAGTTGGTGCTAGAGAAATATGAGAGTTGGTGCTCTCTGCAAGTTGTAGCTTGCTATCAGAGGTTGTAGCCTCATATTTGAGTTGGAGCTCAAAGACTGTGATGTACATTAAAGTTGGAGCTTGATTGACATCCTAAGAAGAAGAGGTTTTCACCCTTCATGGGTTTCCTCATGAAAATCAGTGTCTCTGTGTATTCTGTGTGATTGATCAAATATTGTATATCTATGCATGTTAAGTTATCAACAACATGTTAAATAATAATCTAGAAAGAATCAGAAAATAACAACAAAATTTTCAAGCTTATATACATAACTGATTCACCACCCCCCTCCACTCTTAGTTATATTTCCAACAAGAGGAGCATTTCATCTCCTAATCATAATTATCCGATGTAGATGTTACCCTAGTTTGGGCTATGAGACCTCAAGTGTGAAGACAATCCACTAGGATCTATCTCTCTCTTAATCCATCACACAACACTCTTGAATCAACCAATTCCCAAACCACATAGTACTCAAAGCATCTTAACCAACCTTCACTACTACATTTTAGGCCTTTAGAGGTAAGTTGTTTTTCATCACTAAAAGTGGGAATTAGGGGTGGTTTGGGAAAAAATGTCTCCAAAAGAACCAACATTAAAAAGTAGGCCTTTTAACAATGGTTTAAGAAGATTTTCAAATTTTCCCCAAAAGTTCCTTTAGGGGCAGATGTGAACCCTCTCCAAAAAGGAAACTATTAGATGTAGTTGTAAATAAACCACACTCATATAAAAATGTGACCATAGAGACAATTGTAACTAAAATGCCCTTATAGAAACTAATGAAGGAGTTTTGAAACTCCCCTCATAGAAATGTATGAGGGCGGTTTGAAACCCCCATGATAGTCACTTACGAGGACTATTAGCACGCAATGGGCATACCCTAGGTTCAACAATAACATTCCAACCAAACCCTTAGACACCATCCCTTTCGACATCACTTGCAAGCAACTGAAGTCTCATCCAAGGCATCTAGAGGGGCTATAGGAACCAAGTTTCTGTAGTGATGAGGGGAAGTGAGGCATACAACATGTTCTTAATAAGCATTGTTCATTCCTTTACTTTGTGTGCGGTTTCCATTACTTAACAGTTACTTGACATGCAACATACCCTGTGTGGGACATTACTTTACTTAACCTTTATTCAGTCATTATTTTCTTTAGTGTGCGACATTATGACATCATATGTTAATGACACATTCATAATACTACGAATTTATCATCATTGCACACCACCCATAACATATTACTAAACATTCAACTGATTCATACTATCACATTCATCAAAACCACAACACATAGAGAATCACATCAAGACACAAGTTTTAACGTGGTTCACCCCAATCTAGGCTACGCCCACAACATATGGCTTCTTATTCATTTTTTCATAATCTTACATCTACGCATTGCATTTACAAAAAGATGAAACAATAAACCTTATTAATACTTTCCTAGCTACTCTACTGCAGTGCGAGCCTACCTTTAAAAACCTTAGTCATTCTTCGAACTCTTAGCCAAATAATCAAGCATAGACCGAACTCTCAATTTCCAGAACCCTAATCTTTCCTTATTCGAACTACTACTCTCTACTTAAAAACCCTTTACATACTTATACATAAGAAATAGGGTTAATCTCGTTACAATGCAATTATAAAGTGGACAAAATGTCCCCAAAATCCCAACGATTTATAACTATTTTTTGCTTTTTACGCGTCGTTCCATCACATTCCCTTTCCTCACGCGCTTTGACTCCTTAAAGTCCGCTCTCTGTCACGTGCTCTGGTCCATCTTCTAAACTCTTTTTATCCTTTGACTTATTACAATGAAAATCCCAAAACTTAGCCAAAACGTATCCAAAATGCCTATCCAGCAGGCCCCCAACACTCACCTGTGGCTCATTAATGCAGACCCCTGCCTCCTCTTACGGCCCATGCACCTCTCAGTCTAAGGATCGTCCAATTCAGGATCTGAATCAACTCACAGGTTCCTGTTGAACCTTGAATTTCCCTTCCACGGGCCTTCTCCCTCTCTTTTTGGCCCTAAATTACCTTACAAAGGGATTTTACAGCTCAAGGGCGAAGTCCACGTGACCCTGGGCTAAAACCATGGGAAAATTCTCCAAACTCTGAAGAATTCGGGACTTTGGAGCCTCTGGGCTTTGTGAGTCTCAACAAACTTGCACTGCGTTCCTCCCGAATGTTGAAGTGGCAGAGCGTCGAACCACAACAGGGATTGACGACTCAGATTGACTACACATATCTACGATGAAAATCATTTTCGGAAATACGGGCTTCGACAAGTCTTCCTGCTCCAACACAGTGTACTCTGGGAGGGCTGAACCGTGGAGTAGTTCGGATGACTCCTGCTCTCGTATCAGATCGATGATTGATATTCCACTTCGCGATTTTGGGCTTCAGGGGTTCTTCATGACTCTTTCCCACAATTTTTCCAGAGCGTCGGACTGACGAACACACACATAGCAGACAATCAACGGTCCACACCCTCCCGTCGACCAATGATCACAATTCACTCTAGGACTCTGGGCTTCGGGAGTTTCGGGTGTCTAACACTTAAAACCCTCCATAGTGTCGAAATAGCGAACTCGCGAAGGGTTTAAATCAATGGCCACCACACGCCATCAAATAGATGACCCAGATATATTTCAGGCTTTGGGTGTCCCTGTGTGCAGATAGTGCAACTCTTCTATCTCTCAAATGACGAAAAGCCGAAGGACCTCTCCTTCCTCCACGTGTCCTCCTTTGATCAATGGTTCAAATCGAATCCATTGTTCAGAGCTTCAGAAATCTTCACTCCCCAGAAAAAATTTTCTCCTCTCCTCCGAAGTACTAGCTCTCCAGACCTCCTGATATACTGCCATGTTTCCTCCTTTATGCGATCATTTAGATCAACCCCGGACTTTGAGACTCCGGAGAGATCGAACTCTTCTTCCCTTTATTCTGTTGAACTGGTCTTCCGGATTTGACAATATTATAACACGTGTCCTTGGAAAGTGGATGGTTGCGATTAGCTCTAGCCTTCGAGCCTTCAGGAGTCCTTATATCGTGCAACCAATTTCTCACTGTTACCCGGAGTTCCTACTCCCTAGACTACAGGGTCTCCTACCACATTGCCACTGGAGATTAATGGTTCAAATTTACTCCGCTTCTCGGAGCTTCGGGGCCTCCATGAATTTTCTCTCAAGACCTTCTTCCTCCTGGATAACTGGTCTTCCAGACTCAACGATCCATTGACACATGTCCTCAGTGATCGACACTCTAGATTGACTCCAGGATTCAGAACTTCAGGAGTCCTGACTCCTATGCACTCCAAACACTAAAAGCTCCGGACTTATGAAGTCCGAAGTAGTCCTGGGGATAAAGTCTGTGCTACTCTTCCATATCTGAGGGTCACGATGAATCCCCGATCCTATTTTCTCGGATCACGACCGTTCAACTTGAGAGACATCAATATAAATTCCTCCCTTGAGGATTTTTCACCGCTATCCTTCCCCAGCTTGACTTCGTGATTTTTTTTAAGCCTCATATTCCTTCCTTGGGCTCCTCTGAACACTGAGAAACCTCAAACTTGGAAAAATATTTCTAGGTCCCCCTGCACAACTCAAACACTTGTTCTGCTCGAGACTTGGAAGGTCTGCAAGGTCCTTTCATGCACTCCTTGTGCTTAATCGACTCAACTCCTCAACACTTAGCTCAGTGTTGGCCTGGTGCACACCTTGCACGTGACTTCTCAACTTTACCCTTCTCTGGGTGACTATGCACTCCTTGCACTTCCTCTACAAAGTCTCACGCTACCTCTTATGAGCTTCTGAGTCAGACTTGACTCAGCCTTCACACACTTTGTGGGCACTATGCACTCCTTTCTCCAGAACTCTCAGAGGAGAAACAATTGAAACTTATATAAACATTAACATTTCACACATCCAACTGTGAAATGCATTCTCAGATACATAAAACATATAAAATAGATAAAATAGAAATAAACATCACATGTACTCAATGAACTCAGAAATAGAGAACACCATACATTTGGAATCAAACCTCTCTATTTGTATTCCTTCAACAAAGGATGTACATGGACTCATACAACTCTCTGCAACTCTCTTCAGCAGAATTCACTATAAACTTCAGCAACTCTCTAAGATAATAATCAACAGCCTTCATTTGGGCACAAAAGACATATACTTATACATGGAGTGGCTTCTCGAGCCTTCCCCCCAACCTACGTTAATGTTGTCATATCTAAATAAAATATTTCACCTACTAAGGCCTCTTACAGTGAATGGCATTTACACTCAGATATGAGTTTATGCTCAGTGTCTGTACAATCCTACAAAAATTTAATAAAATACAATCTCTTAGATTTTTTACAATAGATCTAGCCTCAAAACATTTAAAAAGGGCTTTAATTACAAGGGTTTCAAAAATTTGAGATGATGCGCCCTCCTTTGGGATTTTAAAACTAATTTGAAATGTGCGCTGGTTGTTGATCCGTCCTCCACTCATTCTTCTTTGAGTGTTGATGGTGATGCTCCTGCATCATACTCCTCGGCTGAGAAAATCATGAGCTCTTGCTCATGGCCCTATTGCTACTACAGTTGAAATCCTCCTGGATCCCAAACCTTGACTTGAAATTGCCCCCTTGCTTCTCTCCCTTGTTTTTGTTGTTGTTGTTCTCCAGCTGTTGCGGGATTTTCTCTTGGTTTCCAAACCATGCACTATAGGGCTTCACCTACCTTACCCCTATAATATTCTCTGGTATCCTTGGTTGATCCTTATTTCAAATCTCTTAACTCCACAACCTCCTTGTTCACCTTATCCCTTGACATGTTCTTTTTCTGCAATTATTTCCTTCTCTCCCGACAATCACTTCTTTGCAGGATCCTATTGTTGTCACCCACTGGTTGCTTCTCCTTTTCCTTCATTTCTTCAGAACTCTGTCTTTTCTGAAGGTTCTCCTTGTTGTCTTTCATGACTGCATCCTTTTGGTAATCTTCTTCTACCTTTGGATGGTTTAACCATTCTTCCAGCATCTCTAATTCCTTCTCCCATTGAATGAGTGTTGAATCTAAATTCTCCTCTGGGACATTTCTCTGGCCCACAACTATGTAGGTTTCTTTTTCCTTTTCTTATTTTTTAACAGAACTTGTCTTCTGTCAACTCTCCTTCTCTTTGACAGTCTCCGATGACCATCTCTCTGTTTCACCTGATGCCACACACACGCTGTTAGTTTCAAAAATATCAGGTTCTTTAGCCTCTTCCTGGGATGTCTTTTGCATCACTTCCTCACAAGAATGTGTTGATACTGAGAGGGGGGTGAATCAATATCAAGTACAATTTAAAACCTTTTTCAACTTATACTTAAACCATTCAATTATATCCAATGAGAAATGAACAATAGTATAAGAGT